>JACXSL010000840.1:0-46263 GCA_019514585.1 Dendrobium officinale
TTGACACATGTAATATAACATTTGAAACCTTGAGGAGGTTGCAAAAGGAATACAAGAGGAAGGAGAGAAACGATTGCTTGTTGATTTTGTATCAACAAATGTGAGAGTGAATGACTTAGATTTTGGTTCTAAGATCGAACAATTTATGTAATGACATTGATTGGAACCTTTGGAGGTTTCAAATTGTCACATATGACAAGGAAGAATGCTTTGTTGACTCGTTCATTTTGTGTCAACAAGCAAGATGAGATGAACCTAAGACTTAATCCTAAAGTTACAAAATTCATGCCATCTAACGCTTGGAGTTTAGAGGAAACTCCAAACATCATACATGAAGGAGGATTTTTTGTTTGTTAATTTTATGTCTTAATAAATGAAAGAGTAGACTTAGGATTTGACCCTAAGGTCTTGATGATTCATGTGATAGACTGATTTGGAGTTTTGAGGGTGCTCCAAAATATCACACATGAGGAGAATATTTGTCGGCTTTATGTGCCAACAAACTAGGTGGAAGAACTTGAAAGTTGGTTCCAAGTTCCAATGATTCATGCTTAGGACATTTAGAGCCTTAGGGAGGCTCCATATACCTTGCATGGAAGAAGTGGAAAGTCCATCTGTTAATTTTTTTTGTGCCTCAACAAATGGAGAATGAAGTTTAGGATTTATTTCTAAACTTCAATGATTCATATAATGAAGTGTTTGGAGAATTGTGACATTCCAAACCATCATATATGAGAAGGAAGAAGATCTATTGAAGAGTTCCTAATAAATTCTAAGTTTCATACAACCTAAGACTTAGAGCTTTGAGAATGCTTCAAGCATTATGCATGAAAGAGAGACAACTTGTAGTTTTGGAACTACAAATCAAGAGGCAACCATCAACTTTTGTACTTAATGATGTAAGATCATCTGCCTATGTTAGGTTAGGCAAAGAGACAACTTGCAAAAATTAAGGGTTTTTCCTAATTCTTGCTTGCATCAATTTGTTATCAGAGCTTTAGGTTGTGTGCAAAGTCTTTTTGCGAGTCTTTAAATATATATATATATATATATATATATATATATATATATATATATATATATATATATATATATATATATATATATATATATATATATATATATATATATATTTACAATAATGGGCAGTCCAATCCATCATCCTATGGAAATCTCAAGTGAAGAGCCAACACAATTTCAAGATGAATACGATCCTGTCAATGTTGAAAGTCAAACTCCATTGCCCAGTGCTCATGAAGTTGGCATTCCAATAGACATCAGTCTCTCGCCCGATGGAGATTCAACAGACCCGATTTAAAATAAACGTTACAAGATACGAAGATGGATGTACTTATGTGATGAGAAATTTAAAAAAAGAATTCAGGTACTTCTCGCATTGCCTAATACTCATGAAGTTGGCATTCCAACATACATCAGTCTCTCACCCGATGGAGATTCAACATACCCGATTCAAAATGAACTTTATAAGGTACGAATGTCACGACCCGGCCCGGTTAGCTCACTAGTGCGAGGCGGGAACGAAAGTCGGACAGTAGGAATTAATGAAAACCTTGACATTTCAATATAAAATGACATCTTCAAAACATAATGAAAGAGCCACTAAAGAACTCCAAGTAAAATTTTCCATTCATTTCATTCATCACCACATCAATATAAAGTTTACAAAATATGAGAGGTGTCCAAAAAAATAATTCCTTGCATTTCATCTTTAATTCTTTTATTCAAAACATCAAAATAGCAAAACAAAACCTGCCGCCCGTCGTCTCTCTACGACAGTACGTAAAGGGAGGTCTATCCGCCATTTATCATTTACCAAATCTTCCTAAAAAGTGTCCCACAACATGGGTGAGTCACAACTCAATAGGCGTAAATGACATTCAAATAAATTTAGGCTCAAAGGAAGAAAACTACAATATGCATTGAAACCTCAATAAAAGAACAATCAACATAATACAACATTGTTTAGGGTGATTCATGCCTTTATTACAACCTTCAAGTTTTTAATCAATTCATAAACTTTCCATTCTTCCTTATAAAACATTTATGCCTTAAACAATAGCCTCAAATGCATATAGCATAAATATGCAGTATTCATAATATCTTAATATATAATTTTATAACACCCGTCTTGGAAGTATCACTTGTACTGATCAGGTACATAAAATTGGTCATTCCTTTATCATTTGGTTTAAAAGAGCCTCCTTTACCATTGTTCAAAAGAGCCTCCTTTACCATTGTTCAAAAGAGCTCATTTACCATTCGATACTTTCACGTCAACATGCACATACACTTAATACTTACATATTCATAAGAGATGCTTATGTAAACTATTCATAAACTATTCAAGTGTATGTTTTCATAGAGATATGCATGTTTGCTATGCTCATATGTTTATTTGCATGTAAAGAGAAAATATGCGTAGTACAAGTAAAGAAAGAAGCATAAGGCTCGTTCATAAATTCTAATATTGCATAGAATAGACTTTACATTTATATCAAGTGTCCATGAACTTATATAAGGGAACATGAGTCATAAAGATATCACAACATGCATAAAAGCAAATTGTCATTTCTATGTATTTGCATGAAATAAGAATTTTTTAAATTTAAAGGAATGTCCATTTCACCTACCTCAACTTGTGCACCACTTCCAGTAGTCCAATTAAACCTTTCCTTCCACACGTTCAATATCTAAAAGAGACATACAAAAATGCATAAGTAAACTAGTCCCTACACACCTTCCTAAATCCTTAATCTAAGATAATAAAGAGTTCAACCTAATGTCATGTCTATGTTTTCAATTCAAACCCTTCCCACCATTTCATGATATCTCTCATTCTCTCTCAAATAGGGTTTAGTCAAAATTCTTAGATTTTAAGCATGCAAAATCTTTCCCTACACTCAAAACATAAATAAAATATATTCAATTTTCAGAATATATTAAATAAAAAATTAGAAAATCTTGTATTTCAAGTAAAAGCTATAAATTAGTCTCTAAAATCCTTCCTTAAACCAATTAGAACCATAGGGATAAAAAATTCCATGATTAGGGAAAAACCCTAATTTTCAAAACCCAAAAACTTTCCACAACCTTATATTATTTTTCAAATAAAAACTTATGTCCTTTGGAACTATTCTTAAGATGGCATCTGTAAAGAAAATCCATTTTGAGTGAAACCCTAATTTCTAAAATTCACCTTTTTCAAGAAAATAACTCACATTAAGGTTTAAAAACATCCCTTAACCCTTCCATGAACTTATCTCAAAGAAATCTCTCATTTCCTCAAAACCCTAATTTCTTTCCCTTAGTGAAAACTCAAGGAAAAAGAAAAGAAACACTTGCAAACAACTTACCTTAGCTTTCTCTTAGATTTCCCTACATGCTCTTCTGCGAACGGCCGCTGGAAAACGCCTCCTGGATCGTCGGAGTCGCCTCCTACCCGACGCCCCTCCTTCCTCTCTCCGTTTGGTTCGGCCGAAATGAAGAAATGGGGTCCGAAACATTCGGTCTCCTAATAAGAGTGGAAATGCTCTCTTAGATGCATAATTACCTATATGCCCTCACTTAAATTCTTCTCTATTCATATGACATCAAAGGCAAAGTTGTCGTTTAAAACTTGTGGGCTCCGAAAATTCGTCCCCGGCCTCCGCTCGCTTTTCTTATTCGGCGAGGGAGTTTTAACGAACTAAGTTCCGGGGTAAATTTTGGAAGGCAGATGGGTTTGTAGATAAGACACTACCCAGAGATTTCGCCCTCATTTTGTGAGGACTTTATGATCTGAGTTCTGGTTTCCTATAGGCGCAAGCCCCTATAGTTAATTACCCCTCCCGATCACGAGAGAGAACTTTCGATTAAGGCTAGTCGTCAATCAGATATGTATAGAAATACGTGTTATCTGGCATATAGTAGCAGCATAGGTTTGGATATTGGAGAACTGGATTTGGATTTGGGAATTTAGAAAGTATTAAAAAGCTTGATATTTAAAATATGAAATTTCACCACCTAGCACTTAAAGCGGATGGTGGGGGAATGAATGATGGGCCCGATCAAGATCCCATGGTTCCGTCATCCCGGGCCATCGTGGTCCCTGGTCTACTTAGTCAGAGGAGGTAGTCGACCCAACCTGACGGAAGGATCCTTGTCGGCAGCCATGGGTTGCTTCGTCCAAGGGGACCTTGTAGACCGGGGTTGATGTTTGTCTAAGGGGACAAATTTAAATCCACCTTAGCTGACAGAGGGCTTTGTGCCCTATCGATCATATCCTATTGATTCATATCTCAAGGATTTAACGCCATTAAGGAGCGTATTGGCTCTGGCCATAACCGCTATCTGTGGTGCCATTTGGCGGCAAAAACCACTCGGTTCAGAGGGCCCCGGGTCATAAACCGTTTACCTGCAGTGCCATTTGGCGGCGAAACTGCCGGTTAGAGGACACGTACCACGTCCTTACTGGCAAGAGATTATTTGAGAATGGATCCTAGTGATATTTTCGACTGGGCATTTGGCTCTTTTATGAGCTGAAGTAGTTTTTGATTTGTCCGCCTCGACAAACTGTTGCGGAGGGCGGATGGATTTTGCTTTAAGTATGGATTGATGATTTCAAATTTAAATATTTTTGGGTTTTTGGGTTTTTGAGATTTTTGTGAAAGTTTTCTGGAATTTGGGATTTTTGAGAATTTTCTGGGATTTTTGGATATTTGGAATGGCATTGGAGATTATTTGGCGAAACCCCTCCGGTTGAGATAACCAATCAATACGGCCATCATCGGGGTGTTTGGGGTCATTTCTCTTTATGGATTGAACCTTGTCAACTCTGTCGGGCTGTTGACAGAGGATCGGGGTTTTGTAGGCTTTGAGCCTTTATTAGTGAATTCATATTGTTGTAGATCCTGAAGGTCTAATATGAATGTATTAAGACAAATATGACGGTCGCCACAACCGTATACTTGTTTGTTGGTTCGAACCCTGTCGACTTCTATTGACCCGTATAGAAGGATCGGCTTCGAACCTGAATTCACTTGTTAACCCGCGCAGCATCCCTAGACGTCACGTGTGTACCAATAACACGCTCGCTGGGACCCATGCGGGTTTTATAATTGTTTTTACCCCTTTTAGTGTACCAATGTGTATACAATTTATAGTGCACGTGCAGGGGTATTTTGAAATAGTTGTGGACGCCTTCTGTCTGCTTTCATAGATGTTGCAGATCCGGTGGCGATATCTGTTGACTCCCCCTTTTCTCAATCACCGGGGAAGGATTCTTTTGAACTCTGGAGTATTGGACTTGATATTGACTCCCCCTTTCTCATTCACCGGGGAAAGATCTCTTGGATTTTGGAGTCAAAGACTACTTGATTTGGAAATAACTCCTTTTAAGCTCTTCGGCGTAGTAGACTTGCTATTTCCGGTGTTTGTGGGCACCTGAATTGCTTTTCTTCTAATGTGTAGGACCAAGAAGAAGCTTTGGAACACCAGGAAGTTTGGTTCTAATTTGTTCAAACATCTCCTCTCTTCTGTTAGAGGTGTTCTTCGTACATCGGGCTGCCTTTGTACCCGGTGTACTTGGAGATTTTGATCACCGTTGCTGTAGGTGATATTCATACTTGTGCCCACAGTGGTTCGTCGTGCCTACGATGTATTCACTGTTGTTATCCACAAGTTATTTATAGTCATCTGCAGTGGACCGTTGTATCCGCTACGACCTCCTAGTAGTTTTCGTAGGTGAGCCCTTGCTTTTGCATTCAAACCACCTTTCACCAATCTCAGGTGGTTGTCGTTGGGTTGCACTTGCTTGTAGAAGTGGGTCCTACATCATTGGTCTCCCGCATCGCCATCTCAATCAACAGGCGTTTGTAGGAACTATCGTAGGATATGTACTTGTGTCCACAGTGGTTTATTGTGCATACGACATACATACTGTTGTTATCCACAAGTATTTATTTGCTGGAGATCAGTTGTATCCGCTACGACTTCCTTCCTAGTAGCATTCGTAGGAGAGCCTTCGCTTTGGTATTGAAACCACCTTTCACCAATCTCAGGTGGTATTTTTTGACTGGCATTGAATGTGAGAGGGCGATGATGCTCGAACCAGGCTCAAGTTCAAGCCCCTTCAGGATCAGTTTAAATCAGGTTCATGAGCTTAATGTGCAAGTTCAGTTCTGTGTTCTTTGTAGTCCAACTCAAGTACTCGCTTGAGTTTGAATGTTTGAATCATGTTGGATGTGCAAGTCAAGTCCGATTTGAGTTCAAAGTGCTATGTCCCCTGCAGTCCTTTGAGTTCAATTGAATGTTCAAATTACTCAAATTTGGGTTCCAACTTTGATTTTTATTTTATTTGAATTTGGCCTTTAGGAATCATTCGAATTTTGGTTCTGATCCTCTGCACATGTTCAATCAAGTTCAAAAGTCCACTGCTCTTTCTTGTTTGGTCCAAATATTTGGTTCTTTTGAGTTCAAAAACAGGTCCCAAGTGTAGTATTTCACCCGAAATTTCGGCAGCCTCCCGGCGTCTCCCCCGTTTAGGGGAAAAACTACGAGAAAACTGGGCCTTCCCACCACAGCCAATAAAGGCGTGCATGGTAATTGCCCTCTTTCGAGAACACCTCGGCCGTGATTTTTCATCCCACCACGGCCAATAAAGGCGTGCATGGGGTCTTTGACGGTACCTGTTACAAGAAGAGCAGTTGCTTTCCCCCCGCCCGGGGGTACTTATAAATGATTCCGGCCGCACAAAGAAAAGGGTACACCAAGCTCACCTGACCTCGCCGTGTGCGTCAAACCGGTTTCCCTCCTACCACGGCCACCAAAGGCGTGCTTAGGTGGTTTGCCGGTCCGACACGCATGTCGAGACAGGATGGCGTGGGTCGCTCGCTTACCTCAACACAGATGTCGTGCCGGTTGCCCCTCCTACCCACGCTCAATAAAGGCGTGCATAGGTAGACCGCCGGCCCGACGACACGTTAGTCGAGATAAGAGGGCGAAGGTTGCTCGTTTAGCTCAACACAGGTGTCGTACCGGTTGCCCCCTCCTACCACGCTCAATAAAGGCGTGCATAGGTAGACCGCGGGCCCGACACGTTAGTCGAGATAAAAGAGCGGGAGGTTGCTCGCTCACCTTATCGTAGGTGTCGCGCCAGTTGCCCTTCCTACCACGCTACCTAAGAAAAGCGTGCATAGGTGGACCACTAACTCGCCACGCATGACGAGGTAAGAAAGCATGGGAGGCGACTGTCCGCCTCGTCGTAGGCGTCGGACCGGGGTCCCATCCCACCACGCGCAATAAAGGCGTGTATAGGCGGTTTTCCGGTCCGTCGTACACATCGAGGTCGGAAGCCTGAGTTCAGAGGGTTATACCTTCGGGGCCGGTGGACCGGCGGTCGTCGGTGAAGGCTCGGATGCCGAGGCAGGAGAAGGCACGAGCACATTTATAGCTCATCGTTATCATTCTTTATTATAATTTATATTAATTATAATAATAATAATTAAATAATTATTATTTATAATTAATTAACGATTAACAATTAACTATAATTAATAAACTAATCATAATTATAATTAATCAATGATTAATTATAATTAATAATTAATTAATAATTATAACTTAATTATAATCAAATAATTAATTATTATAATAATTAATTAATTATTAAACATAATTAATAAGAATTATAATAATAATAATAACAATAAATAAATAAGTAATAAAAAAAAACTAATCCCTCTCCCTCCCTTACTCTCTGTTTTCGGCCGAAGAAGGGTGCGGCAGGGAGAAAGTTGTCTGCACAGCCAGTGAGCTCCTGCCTGTTGCTTCCGAACAAAATGTCGTGACTTCTGATCCAAACGGAAGGGAAGGTCGGAGAAGAAGCAAAGTCGATCAGCCTCCTAGCCGGCGGACTCCAGTTAGTTGCCCCGATCAAAATGTCGTGACTTCCGATCCCGACAGGACGGGAAAGTCGTTGATCGAGCGAAGTCGACTGGCCACGAGGGATCGAAGCAACGATCGGGGGTAGGGTTTGGTTTGGTTTCTCTCTCTCTCTCTCTCTCTCTCTCTCTGAGGTTGGGATCGGCACAGGAGGTCGGAGGAGGCGACGGGAGCTCGGCCGGCTGTGGTCGTGGAATTAGAGGGAGGATCGGAGAAAGAGCTCGGGAGAAGAGCAGAGGGGCAGAGGCCGAAGGCCTCGTTTGCGTTGGCTTTTAACGACCCGAGGTGGGTCGTGCCAGCGATCGTGGGGTGCGACGTGCGGGATGCGACATCGAGTAGCAGAGATCGTGCGATGAGCGACTTCGGCAGAGAAGGTATGGTGTGCACGATCTCTCCTCCTCTCTCTCTTTCTCTTTCTTTTCTTTTTTTTTTATTCGCAGGTCAACAAATGCCCCCCAACAAATGTGGTAGGCGTCTGGAGCGGGCCACGTTTGTTGGAACAATTATTTAGTCCGGTGAACGTACGCTCTTCTACGTTCGGCCACCAATGTTATAACGCCACGTAGCATGAAGAAAAGTCGCCGACCCGACCCGCTGTGTTTTGGGTTTTCGCACGTGTTAAAATTTAAATGGCAAAAAAAACGGAAACATTTCGAAGTGCGACGCTACACTTTATTACGGACTTTCGAATCCCTGTCGTCGTTACTGTTTACTTCGTTGTTTCAGATTTCCAGCAAATCCTTCAGAGTTCTCCAGCATTTCCGTCGTAGTTTTGAAGCATTTCAAGTCGTACATCTTCGTATTCTCCATTCGAAAACCATCGCTGATATAATGCCTGAGGTTCGAAACGATTTACCGAAAAAATTTTGTTTTTTCTCGTTACTACTCTAAAATTACCGACTTTTAGGGTTTTATGGTAATCATAACTGGGTTAATTCCCAAAACTCGGTACACATTCTAAAAAACTCGGTACACATTCTAAAACTCGGTACTAATCGGTATTCGGTATTAGGTTATCTTCGATTTTATCGGTATTTGATCATTAAAACTCGGTAATCGTCGTTACAGGTTGAAACTCGGTACACATTCGTAGTGATGTTTGGTTTTCCATAGTAAATCGAACAGAATCCTAAACGACGTGTATTTTGGCGTCAGGGTTTGTTTTACCGTGTTTCTCGGTACTCGGTACTCGGTACTCGGTACTCGATACTCGGTACTCGGTACTCGGTACTCGGTACTCGGTACTCGGTACTCGGTACTCGGTATTTCTTGTCAAAAATCGATTTTTTCATAATTTCTTACGGTTTTATTATGCAGGGATATACCCCCAAAATTCATTTCAGATGTCGGACATCAGGATTTAGGGAAGTTTGTGATGAATTGGTTGAGAAATTTGGGGATCAGTTTGTGACTAGCTTATCTGAGCTACAAATTAACCAGTTTCTTTTACTACCTCGGTTCCCACAAAATGTTCCAATGGTTTATATGTTATTGTCAACGTGGGATACCGAATCAGAAAGTTTTGTTATTAATAGCCGAAGTCTAACTTTCACTTCTGAAGAAATAGCGTTGATTATTGGCTTACCGAACAGAGGTAATAAATTTGAACCTGGGTCTAGTACAATTGTTGGTTAGAACAGCAAATGACATAAGGCATGAAATTCTGAAATTGAAATCCTCAACGCCTATCGAGATTGTTAGGGAACAATTTATTGTTTACCTATTGTCCAATATTTTCTTTCCAATGGCCAACTTCAGAGTGCAATCAACTATATTGGACATTGCCAAAAAGGTTGAGCAGTTCAGATCATACAATTGGCCCCTATCCATTCGGGATTTTCTGGTTACTGAATTTAATACAATAGCAAAAAAACAATCAAAAGGTCAATCATTGGGTTATGTTAATGGATTTGTTATGATAATAATTGTGAGTAATTCTAACCCATATATTATATTTTTTTGTTCATTTCACTGTTTTAATATATTTTATACACATTCATTTTGTTTTATTTTTTGTTTTAGATATGGTTTTTTGAGCATACAAAGATCCACCCAGTAGTGGATAACTTGGCTCGCCCCCGTCTGCTTCGTTGGGATGCAAAATTTAATTATAGAATTAAAGATGTTGATAATTTAATAAGAAGTCTTCAGGATTCTGAGGTATAATTCTCATATGCATTCATTTAACTTTATTTTGTACTTATAAATTTTGAATATTTATAAAAGATTTGCTCCAGATCTTGACAGATTTACAAGACATAACAGATACTGAGAAAACCTTAATTGAGACTATTAATCCAGCAAATGTTTTGGATATAACACCCCTGAGTAGTGTACATATGCATAGCAGCAAGACAAGTCCAACTTTACAAGCATCTTCATCTCCAAAAAGTCCAAGCCCAACTGTTTCTCCTATTCAAACTCCAGCAGAAACAGAATGTCCAAATGAACAGCCTTTGAAGAGTGATCCTACAGTTCCTATTGTTAGTCCCACTGATGGTCGAAGTCCCATTGAATCTCCATTACGAACAGAATTTAGAGAAGAAAGCGATGCGGAACGCGGTGTACCTGATGAAACAAATTTGAGGCTTATTAATCAATCCATATATAAGTTGATTTCACAGCATGAATATATGGTTAAAAAAATTTCATCACTCGAAATTGAGAAAAATCTGCTGCAAAAACGGGTGGAAGCATTGGACAATGAAGTATTTCAGTTAAAATCTGATCACAATGAAAAATTTTGTGGAATATATAGGATATTAAGTGATCATTTTCCACAATATTTCACTTCTGAGAAAATCGGTTCTCCAGTGCATTCAAGTTCAAGAACGGAATCTACAAACAAATTTGATAAAGTTTCTCAAACTGTAGAAAAAATTGTTGATGAAATAGTTGGTAAGAAGGAAACATCCGAAGATGAGGAATTTACTATACCTTCATCAGGAACTGGAGGAATAGCCAGAAGAGTACATGGGAGGAACGACCGGAAAAGGAAAAGAGTAAAAACTCCATTCACAATTGGTGATAGGAAGAAGAAGAAAACTCAATTACAAACGGTTAATAAAGAAGCTGAAATACTTAGTAAAAAGGAAACCTCAGCTACTACAAGAAAACCAGTCACGCGTGCTGCAACAAAACTGAAAGAAAAAGTAACTGAGAGTAAAAAAGCTTCTGCGCTTCAGGATGAAACAACGAAATTTGTTCCTTCTGCTGCACCAGTTGAAAAACCAAAAACTGCAATTTTTGATGTTGAGGATTCCAAATATGCCAAGGAATTTTTGGACTACCCAGGAAGATTATTACTAACTGAAGAGAAGAGGAATACAATTGATGCCTTTCTAAAGAAGTACACCAAAAAGTACGTTTTTCAATTGTTAAATACCGAGTTATACCGAGAAATAAAAACTCGGTACAACTCGGTATTTCACTTTTTTATCTATTTTTTCGATATATGAATGTGAATTTCTTAATTTTATTCACAAAATTGTATAATACCGAGTTATAAAAAACTCGGTACAACTCGGTATTTTACCTTTTTACCTATATTTTCCATATATGACTGTCAAGTGCTTAATTTTATTCACAAAATTGTTTAATACGAAGCTCTAAAAAACTCGGTATAACTCGGTATTTTACCTTCTTTAGCTATTTGTTCCACATTTGAATGAAAAGTACATAATGTTATTCACAAAACTGTTTAATACCGAGATATAAAAAAAACTCGGTACTACTCTGTATAACTCGGTATTACTAACGATAAATTATACAGGGAGGATACCATTTTCGCAATTGGAAATGCTATTATTTTTAGAAGTCAAATGGACGAATTGTTGCTATGCGAAGAGCTTGACACCAACCATATGGACACTTTTGCATATCTTTTATCTGAGAGAAAAACAAAATGGTTCCAGGACTGAATCAACCTTTTCTATATGTTTCGGCGTTTCATTGGGTTAGTAATCCTTTATAGTCAAGGTACAGTGAAGATCATTAACTGTTTGTCATTAATTGACTGAATGGCTTCTTTTCCAGGGTTATTATGTTCGAAATAAAGAGGAGAAAACAACATCATTTGTGGATCATATCACCAAAGATGCTGTTAAGAATGCGAACATAATGTTTGTTCCCATCATACATGAAAGACATTGGACGTTACTAGTTGCAAACATGAAGAACAAAAGATGGGATTTCATGGATTCATTACCCAAAGCAACGCACAAGTCCATTACTCCAGAAGTGGTATATTTTTAGATATATCTTTGGTTCTATATTTTTTATTGAAGTTAATTGTAATAATTTTATAATCTTTCCAGATATCTCATTTATACCAAGATGCAGAAGATGCTTTTGAGGATGATATAAGAACATGGCCGATCGAAACTATCCCAAATTTGCCAACACAAGAAAACAGTGTCGACTGTGGAATGTTTGTCTGTAAATATATGGAACAAGTTATACAAAAAAATGAAACTGATTGGGACATCCATACGAACTGGCAAAGTAATATGGCCTTATTTAGGGCTGAATTTGCTTATGCCATTTTTTGTAGTACGATAAACTAAATTAATTCTTTTTTGTATATGATATTTTTTGTGTTTTGTTTATTTTGATGTGACTATAACTTCCACTAATACCGAGTATGATATGCTAGTATCGAGTAATACCTTGTTATTCTGACAGCTTGATCAAACTTACATAAAGGATGACTGACTTCCTGATTCTGCAGGTGTAAAATAAATTGTTGGATTAGGATTATGCACGGTTTGTTTCACTTTTTTGGCCTTCCTCTTCTCCCAATGATCCTTTAATCTAGCATTTGAAACTCCCTTAGGCCGACGCTTTGCAGGATCTCTAATTGTTTTGTGGAGCCCTTCAGTGATAGATATATTTCTTTTTCCTTCCAAAATGTTTTGAACATTTAATGCCAATGCACTCATACCATCTATCATACACTGTTCTGCATCCTCATTACCTTGAGCTTCACTGCTAATTTGATAAGCAAATCGGCAAATATAATTTCTAAAAATCATGTTTCGGGAACCTTGTTTTAACGTGCACAAACTCGGTATTGTAAGCTTAACATTTAATCCACTATAAAGATCATTCCTAGCAGTTGCTGACCATCTTGGAATTAAATATTTCTGAGGTATATTACTAACATCCAACTGACTCATCACTCTCATGCAATGAGAACACAGGATTCCCATCATCTCGAACTTTCCGCAGCTGCACTTTATAATTCCTTCAGCTGAACTAAACAAAACCGTCCACTTGTGTGAATCAAAAGTCTGGTCTATGTTTTTCACCAAAAATGTTGATGAGTCTGGTGAAGAGTGATCAATGCGTAGTCCACCTAAACCATTCAAAAACTCCTCTTCAAAAAATGAAAATAACTTTCTTGAATAAAATTTTGGCTGCTTGGTTTAGTATCGGACTTCTTTTCATGTAAGGTTGTATTGTAGTTTGAGAACATTTAAAAATTTCATCTCGTTCATTCCTACGCCAACTGTTTATAAGTTTCTCCAATCCAAGGAAACATTCGGTTAGAGAACTTGTAGCCTTTGAAATACCATGGCAAACAAAATTTGTGGACTCACTACGTTGTGTAGACAATAATCCAAGGTTAAAGCAATCTTTGTTGAAAGCTGTAGACCACATATCCCTTATTTTGTACAGATCATTTAACCAACGATGGTTGTGTAAGTCTCCTTCGCTAATCATCTCATTCCACAAACTATCAAATTCCGCGGCTGAATCACAGTTGTTGAAGCAACTATAAAACAGGCCTTTAACTTTGTTGTTACTATTAAAACACCAAACTTTCGACGGAGCCTTTTTGTGTATATGTCATTGGCACAACCGATGTCTTGTATTAGGGAATAAAAGCTCTATCGCCCTAGCCATTGCTTGATCCTGATCAGTGAATATAGTAATTGGATGTTTATTATCCATAATTCTTAAAAAGGTTTGAAATAACCAACAGAATGAATCAATTGTTTCATCAGATAGAAAGGCCATCCCTAATATAATGTTTTGCCAATGATTATTGACTCCAATAATAGGGGCACATACTAAATTATATTTGTTCAGACGGTAGCTTGTATCAAAAATTATTACATCCCCAAAGCAGTCATAATCCACTCTCCCCAAACCATCTACCCAAAAAAAGTTTACCAACCTGTCTTTCTCATCAGTTTGCACATCCCATGCAAATAGATTGTCTTCAGCTGCCCCGGTTTTTGAACAATTTGATTAGCGAATTGCTATCCCCATTCTCAATTTTTGCTCTTCTCTCCTTTTGAATATAGTTGTATGCATCTCTCTTGGTAAAACCCAGATTTTCTACTCCTCCAACCTCCTCAGATAGATAGGAAAATGCATTTACTATTCTTATTCCGCGCGTCTGCCATTGATTTCAGAACAGTGGCATTCTCTTCAGTGATGTGCCTAGATGATCTCAGCAAATGTTGATCATCCGGTTTAGCCAATTCATGGTTGTGTGTTTCGACTGAATTTTTCGCCGTCCATATCCCTTCTTCACTAACATAAAATCTCACCATAGCAGGACATCCAGTTCTTGTAGTTGATTTTCTAAAATTTAACCTTCTGTACATTTTCTGTTTCCTTCTTGAATCCAGATTTTGAACATACAAAAACCTTTGTTTTCAACTTCCTGGTACCAGGCCAGTAAGAAAGATGTTCTTTCCGAACACTGAAGCCATGCTTATGTGCATATTCGCAATATTTAAGATATGCTTCCTTCTCAGATTTGTAAACCCCCTATTAAAATAAATTACAATATTCATTAAAACAACGGAAAAAAACCGTAATAAAGACATGAAAATCTCGGTACAAGTTCAATACCGAGTTATCAATAACTCGGTATTAACATATGGTATTTAAATTATAATGGTATATATAAGTCATAATTAACGTAAATCTAACGAAAAGTTATCAATACCGAGTTTTTAAGAACGAATACCGAGATATTACGAGGTATCAAAAATCTCGGTACAAGTACTACATAAGTATAATATCTGTACAATAAAAAATTTCAAGTAATAGCAATTAAAAATTTCAAGAAATACCGAGTAATACCGAGTTTTCATAAAACTCGGTATTTCTTCTTCACAGCTCTAAAAAAAATAAATGGAAGCAATATAAACAAATATCGAGCAGTACCAACTTATAAAAAATGAAGTTACATTTAACTAACGACCAGTACCGAGTAATCTAAAGGATAGAGACAACCAAAAAAAATGAGATGACAAGACGACGATGGAGGACAACTTACTTGTAAAAAATAGGAAAAATCATCATCCAGAGTATAAGTGCTAAATGTTTCGTCGAAATCGTCTAACTCTTCCAAAGTAGGAGTTCCCAGAGTTGGTTCCTTCGAATCCATCTCGTGCAAAGCTATTCGAAAGTTTCGATAACCCTAAACACTGTATAACGTTCTGTGTACAGTGAAGATAATCGGCCAGGAGTTTATATACCCGCGTCTTTTAAAGTTTTCCCGCCCATTTAAGCGAAAAATAAACGTCAAATATCCAAAACCCGCGGGTTTGGGTCGGGTTGTCGGGCTGCTACGTGGCATGAATTTATTGGTGGCCGAACCTATAAAACCATTCGGTCAAAGGACGTAATAATTGTTCCGTTTGTTGCATGCTGATTGACCCTGTGGATCTCTAGATATCTGTTCTAGATGTCACACTAGGGTTTCCATTTAGTGGATCTCCAAGAATTTGCTTGGATGTCACACTAAAATTTTCTTTCTCCACTACGCTTCTGGATTTATCCACATACGGTTGATATCCTGTCTTTATGGATTGATGCTAGTGGATAGTATATCTTCAAGATTGCTCAATCATCTGGCTGTATTTTGATAGAATTTTAAATATTTATTTGGGGATCTCGGCACGCAGCGCGATGTCGACCCAAATAAATATTTAAAATGCCCCCAGTCTTCAGGGACATTTGTAGATGTCGTCGGGGATGCTCCTTCTGCAATTTCTGCTAGAGCCCTGAGATCTTGATCCCTCTGTCCTGTGCTTTGTGCTGCGGACTTGGTGAAGGGTTGTCTGATTTGTCTTTGATGACTTGTCAGAAAATTTGTATGCCTCCTGCCCTTTGCTTCTAGCTTTGGCGGGCTTGATGGAGGAGTAGATGCCGGTGACCTAAACCCTTAGGTTTGTATTAGGTCGATGGCGAAAAGTCATCGGTCCAGAGCTTTGTGCGTAACGGACTTGTTGATGATGAAATCCCCTTAGTTCAGCCTAAGGCTTTTCATGAACTTTGGGATGATTTTCTTCGGTCCTTTGCTTTGTGCTTTGACGGACTTGTTGAAGAAAAATTCCTTCGATCCTTGCTTTGTGCTTTACGGATTTGTTGAAGGATTCGTAGGTTTTGGATTTGATTGATAGTACCGAACGTAGGTAGTATCTTGATCCTTAACCACTTGAGAAGACTCTAATCTGAATTACTTGAGTTCATCAGATCGGGAGAGCTGGGATTTGACAGCTCTTTGTCCTCTGGTTGCTGAGATGGGGGTTCCTCTACTGCGGCCTTTCTTATAGCTTGTTGAGTAGACGGAGCTGCCAGCGATCCGGCCATATTTGGGCTTGTTGGATCCGACCTCTTACACCCATTCAGGTTTCAGACTTGAGCTATGGGGATTGCGCTTCCCAATGCTGATTTTACTGAAGTTGGTAGATTTGGAGTCATCCTTCGTGATTTTAGATTTTGGAGTCTACGAACATTCAGTAGCTGCTCGAGACTCATTCTTCCACTGGAACTTTGATTCTCCAGTCATTTTTGGAGAACTTTGTAGACTACGATCACTTGAACTGGTCGAGTCAAATTAGCCTTCGTACTTTCTTCAGTCCCTACTGACAGGTTGACGAAGTGGGGGTTCCGCTACTACGGCCGTTCTTATGGCTTGTTGAGTAGACGGAGCTGCCAGCGATCCGGCCATATTTGGGCTTGTTGGATCCGACCTTTTACACCCATTCGGACCTTAAGCTTCAGGCTGTTGAAAGACTTCAAGCTTTTCCGGCTCAATTTTATAGGAGTGTGTAGCCACAAAAGTCTCTTTCTTGACTTTTGAGTCTTTATTTGTTGGAGAAGACGGTGTCTCTAACTCTTGAAAGACCACCTGCATATACTTTGGAAAACAAATATTTGCATTCTTTAGCACAAAAGAATATCTGGATTGATAATTTTAAATATTTATTCGGGGATCTCGGCATGCGGCGCGATGTCGACCCGAATAAATATTTAAAATGCCCCCTGTCTCGTAGGGACATTTTGGATAGGCTTTTTGTACCTTTGAGATTTTAAATATTTATTCGAGGATCTCGGCACGCAGCGCAATGTCGACTCGAATAAATATTTAAAATGCCCCCAGTCTAATGAGGGATTTTGAAATGCGTTCTTGCTATACAAGAGAATTTCAAAATATAAATATATGCATGTTCTGATAACTATGTATATAAACTTTGTTCATCACAAAATACATTAGTTATGAAATTTTTATGCATGATACTTCTTTAAATGTCGACCGTTGATTGGCGGCATAGGCCTCTGACCATTCAGATCAATCAACTGATAAGCTCCTCTTTGGTACACTTTCTCGATGACGAAGGGGCCTTCCCAATTGGATACGAATTTGCCACCAATTTTTCGGTGTGGGATGATTGGTCTTCTCAGCACCAGGACCAATTCCCCTTCCTGAAATGATCGAGGACGCACCATTCGATCAAAAGACTTTGCCATTCTTCCTCGGTAGATTTCTAAATTTTGTTGAGCTTGTAACCTGAGTTCATCAAGTGCATCAAGCTCTTCCATTCTGAGGCGGGCATTTTGTTCTTGAGTAAGCTCATTCTGAATTGCTACCCGGAGTGACGGTAGTTCAATCTCCAATGGTAATACTGCTTCAACACCGAACACTAGAGAATAAGGAGTGGCTTTTGTTGGCATCTTGTACGTTGTACGGTATGCCCACAGTGCTTCTGCCATCTTCGTATGCCATTCTCTTTTGTTTTTGGTGAGAATCTTCTTCAACAATTTCACTAGCGTCTTGTTGAAGGCTTCTGCCAATCCATTTGCCCTTGGATTGTATATAGATGAATATCGCAAATCGATTTTGTGCCGATCAACGAACTTGTAGATTTTTGTACTTTTGAATGCAGTACCATTGTCTGAGATTATACGGCGCGGCACACCGAATCTGTAGACGACATTATGGGTAAAGAAATTGATCACATGCTCGGATGTGACCTCTCTGAATGGAGCTGCTTCTGCCCACTTGGAAAAGTAATCCGTCGCTGCCAGAATGAAACGGTGTCCCGCTGAAGACGGCGGATCTATTGGCCCGATTATATCAGTGCCCCAACATTCAAATGGCCAGGATGCTACTGTTGGATGCAGTGGATTTGGAGGTTGATGTATAACATCACCGTGGATTTGACATTCGTGACACCTCTTTGCGTGGTCAATACAATTTCTGACCATCGTCGGCCAATAATAACCCATTCTCTTGATTTTAGCAGCCATTTTGGGACCTGACTGATGTGCTCCACAAAGCCCTTCATGGACTTCTATTACTACTTTATCAGCTTCCTTGGTCCCCAGGCACCTTAGCCACATTTGATCAAAGGCTCGTCTGTACAGCATGTCGTTAACAAATGCGTATCTCAACGCCCTTTTCCGAATTTGTGCGGCCATAGACTTTTCTGTCGGGAGTTTGTTTTCCTTGAAGTAGTCAATGAATGGCTGTCTCCAATCATTTTCGACTTCAATATCTAAACAATGCCACCACGATTCTGAAGCTTGACTAGCTTTACGTCTCTTGGCCATATGATATTCTTCTGGATAATTCTCCATGACGATCTGATGGAGAGGTTGAGGGTCAACTGGAGTTTCATCCTGCTGACTTGAATCTGGAATTCCTTCTGCCCTCGGGAATTGTAATAGAGCGGGCTCCAAGACTCTACGAGTGTAAACCCCGATGAATATAGGTCTTTCCTCGTTGATGTTCGCCATTTCTTTGGCCAACTTGGCCAAACAATCTGCTTTAGCATTCTGTCCTCGAGGAACTCGAGCCATTTTGACATTTGGTACTTGCTTTAGGAGCTCGAGGGCTCGTCGGTGATAGTGGGCTAATTCAACTTTGCCAACTTTATAAATTCCAAGTACTTGATTTATTACAAGTTGAGAATCACCAAAGATTTGGAGATGTTGGATTTTGACATCGATCGCAATCTCCAGCCCTGCTAATAGAGCTTCGTACTCGGCTTCATTATTGGTCCGATGTTCAGTCAAACTGAATGAAAATCTCATTATACCTCCCTCCGGTGCTACGAAAATGAGACCGATGCCGGCTCGGGCTCTTGCAATATTTGGAGGTCGGACAGGTCTAATTGACGATGCCCCGTCGAAGTACATTTCCCAGAATGGTAGCCTTTCATTCTCCTCGACCTGCATAATCTGCTCATCGGGCAAATCATCATTTAGCGGAGAATCAGCTGGGATTGGGTGTGCAGCAAGAAAATCTGCCAAGGCCTGTCCTTTCACCCCTTCTGTGGCATGTATATGATTTCAAACTGCAACAACAATACTGCCCACCTGGCTAGACGACCTGTCAACGCTGGTCTTGTCATCAAGAACTTCAGCGGATCGATCTTTGATATCAGTGTGATTTTGTGGGATAACATGTAATGGCGGAGTTTCTGAACTGCAAAAATCAGTGCCAGGCAATGTTTTTCAATAGGAGAGTAACGGCTTTCTGCTCCAATCAACCTTCGACTGATATAGTAGAGCGCATTTTCTTTTCCTTCTTCATTATTCTGGGCTAATAGTGCTCCGAGGGACTCTTCTAGTGCAGCTGTATACAGTATAAGAGGCTTCCCCGGAATTGGCGCTGCTAGAATGGGCGGATTCAACAGATATTTCTTGATACTATCAAATGCTTCCTGGCATTCTCCGTCCCATTTGAAACGGACGTCTTTTTTCATTAACTTTGAAAATGGCTGGCACCTACCCGATAGATTTGATATGAATCTCTGAATGAAAGCCAGTTGTCCTTGCAATGATCGGAGCTGTCGAAGGTTTCTTGGCGGTGGCATCTCCGTGATTGCCTTAATTTTGTTGGGGTCGATCTCTATTCCTCGATGACGAACAACATACCCCAGGAATTTGCCGGAAGAGACCCCAAAAGCACATTTGAGAGGATTCATCTTCAGATCAAACTTTCTGATTCTCTCAAATACTATTCTGAGATCTTTTAAGTGATCATCTCGGCCAAGGCTTTTAACAACAAGGTCATCTACATAACACTCGACCTTCTGATGTATCAAATCATCAAATATGTGAGTCATCGCCCGCTGGTAGGTGGCACCAGCGTTCTTCAGGCCAAAGGGCATGACTGTGTAGCAGAAAATGCCGATGGGTGTCCTGAACGATGTATGTTTTTCATCTTCGGGCGCCATCTTGATTTGATTGTATCCTGACGATCCATCCATGAAGGAGAACATGTCGTAGTTGGAAGTGTTGTCCACTAGGAGTTCGGATACAGGGAGTGGAAAATCATCTTTTGGGCATGCCTTATTGAGGTCCCTGAAGTCGATGCAGATACGAATCTGGCCATTCTTCTTCTTTACAGGGACGATATTGGCAATCCAGTCAGCATATTTTTCTTCACGAATAAAGCCTGCTTCTATGAGCTTCTTCGTTTCTGCAATCACCTGCTCTTCAATCTCCAATCTCATTCTCCTTGGAGCTTGCTTGACGGGTGCTGCATCAGACTTGATGGCCAATTTGTGAACTGCCACATCAGGGGATAAGCCAGGCATTTCAGCATATGTCCAGGCAAAGCAGTCCCTGAATTCACAGAGAAGTTCTCTTATTTCTTCTATTTGTTCTTCGGGTAGAAGAGAGCTAATGAAGGTTGGGCGAGGGTCCTCCTCAGTTCCCAAGTTGACTTCTCTTAGTTCATCCATAGTGGCTGCCTGTCCACCATCTTCAAGCTCTTCTGGTGCAGGCTCGGCTTCTACGGGCTGTTCATCATAATCATCAGCCTCGTATGTCTCTTCAGCATCACCATCTTCGGATTCAATTTCCACGCATGTGATGGCTCGACAAATCTCCTTCCGGAGGAATTTTCTTTTGATGAATCCAATACCTTTATATGCGTCTGTATCTTTCTGCCGTAACGGACGCGGACTCCTCCCATACCAGAGGCCCAAACTTGTACGAAGTTGTCGCTTGGTGGTAGGAATATTGACTTGCTTTCGTAGCATTCTCTGAATATTTTTGGTATTGAATCTAGGTAGCCTCGTAGGAAATAACTCTTCAGAATCGAGGATCATGCAATCCCAATCATGATTCTCCTCTTCACGAACTCCCGTAGAATATAACACATTCTTTGGAATAGTCCCATTTTTACGGGGAGGCAGATAGAGAGTAGCGAGTTCTTCAACCTTATGCACCTCGCGTGAGATGATTTCTTTGAAGTGTTGCAAGGGAACACGTGTGACTACGAGTACACTATCTGAAATTGATAGGCTGTCAATTCTTCTAGAGAACACATTCTGCACCGTATTCATATAGATAGAATCGTAGTCATAATCATCATTTGAAAATTCAACATGCCTACTCCATTCGTCTGTGGACTGGCATACTCTTCGAGATTTGGCAGGAGTATCATCATCTTCATCCGTATCACTCCCAAGATGAGGTACGTATTTCTTTTCTTTTGGAACGGTCGGTGCTTTGGGAAGAGTCGGCGCTGCCTTCTTTCTCCCCACCTGCTTTTTCTCACCTTCTCTTTCAGGTCGCTTTGTAGCCTTTGAGTTTGATGCTCTAGCCTCGAGAGAGCTCGAAGATTTCTGCTTCTTTGGCATGAAATACCGTGCATCTTCATAAACTGTTGCTTCATGAACTGTGAAAGGCTGAATGTCACCAGAGATCCTGAATTCCTCTCCATCTTTGAGATATTTCATACACTGGTGCAATGTTGACGGGACAATACCATATTCATGCAACCAGGGACGGCCTAGTAGCGCCTTGAATGAAGTATCCGCGTCGATCACATGGAATTTAGCTTCTGTATGGAGCTCTCCAAATACAAGAGGGAGCATGAATGATCCAAGGGTTTTCTGTCCTTTTTCATTGAAATCATGCACCATCAGCTTATCTGGCCCGAGGTGTTCCACATCAAGGCAGAGGGATCTCAGTGCTTTCAAGCTTATCAGCTTTATGGAGGATCCGGGATCGATCAGGATTCGACTGATGATCAGCTTATCGCTCTCTGCAGTAACATACAGAGGGCGATTATGGTCTGCAGTTCCGAGCATCATATCCTCTTCGGAGAAAGTAATGAATGGTTCATTACGAGCTTGCAGAACTTCAGTCAAATTTCGTTCAGCAAAATATGCCTCATATCTTTCGGGATCTTTGAGAGCCTGAATCAGAGTCTCCCGAAGGTCTTTAGACATCACCAAAGCATCGTATATACTGAGTTGTGCTGGGATTTTTCTCAGATGGGATAAGATATTATAATCTATCCCATTGGCTGAAGTCTTCTTTTTCTTAGGATCTTCAGGGGATAATATCATCGTTGATAATTATTTCTTTTTCCTTATCTCTATTAGAGACCCCTTTCTTCGGTGGAGGCGGTAATATTTTGCCGCTTCTTAACTGCACTTGAGCAATCTCCTCCGGTTCAGAGTCATTTAACTGTACATTTTCTTCAGAGTCAGCCATCGTTGCGTCTAGGGACTCATCCGTTGATTCAGAATCACCACCTAGGTTTACATGTCCCATCCGAGACGCTATGCTAGGGTCTGATTCGTCTCCCTCTGGAAAATATAAATCCTCCTCCGAGCTGTAATCCATTGGCAAAAACCATCATACAGGATTCAGAGGGTACTTCTTCTGTGTATTCTTCTTTCATTGAGGTACTCGGCGCCACTGAGATGACCCGACATACTTCTTTGGGAAGAGAATTCTCATCATTTTCTTCGGCTTCATCTATCTTAAGCTCCGACATGAAGTCAGCGAGCTTGACAGGTCGCCTCACAGTCTGGTAATATTCATCCAAACTGTTGATAACTCTCTGAGTTTCAGTCATTTTCTCCTTAGGCTTTTTCAGCTTGGTTTTCTTCTTGGATGATTTCTTCTTTTCAGTCTTTGAAGAACTAACTTGGTTGGAAAAAACTGTTTTGAAGTAGAAGGTCGTACCACTGGCAGTGCCTTCAAATCTATCATTGGCTCGATAGGAGATTTCCACTTTACACCTGAAACTCCTTCGAGTTGCTTTAACATTTTTACAGTTTTCTTGGAGACCGCAGTCTCCCACTTTTCTTCTTGAATTGGCTTCTTTTCATTTCTTCTTTCTTCAACCAGGGGTACGGAAGAGGACGTGACCACGCGAGTTGATTCTTTTCTAGGGTGAGACAACACATTGTCGGACAAAGTGAGTTCCCCTTTTTGATATTTTCTTTCAAGCCAATCCTTGAAGATGTAGCAATCTTCAATAGGATGGCTGAGCACCCGATGATATGGGAAATAATTTGGGTCACCGGTGTGCTTCGACTCTTCGGGTCTCTTGCATTCAGGCAGTTCTAAACCCGATTTCAGTACTTGTCGAAATAATTTGGCGACACTCTCCCTTTTGAATGAATATTCTTTATTCATTTTATCTTTGAGGGATTGGAACATTCTGTCACCAGTTCCTATTGCCTGTCTTTGGCCTCCAGCTTGATAAGTTCTCGGCTTATCGTTTCCCCCGAATATCAGCTTCGGTTGGGGGTTGGGGTTGTAGGCCTGTTTGGGCTTTTCTTGATATTGCATCGGCTGCTTGCCCTTGTCTACATTGTAAATCACCTGCTTTTCTCTATCAGCTCTGGAGAAGAATGTAGAGTCGGCTTCACCCCTTCTTAGGCTTATCAGAGTGATTTTCTGATTTGGAGAAATTCAGTTTCTCAAATTTGGCCACTCTGTCGAGCAAGTCTTGGAATGTATTGATTGTAGCCATGCACAGGAAGGGTTGCATCTTATCATCAATGTTTCCCATTAACAACTGCACGGCATGCTCTTCTTCTAACTGCTGCTCACATTTCATGCTCAGATTGCGCCAGCGAGTGATATATTTGGTCACTGATTCTTCTCTTTTTCTTTTATCCAGAGCGAGGTCAGCGATCGTTATCTTCTCAGTTGCACTAGCGAACCTTTTCACGAACATATTTTCCAATTCTGCAAAGGTTTTCACAGAATCATTCGGCAGTTCAGCATACCATTCGAAAGCAGTTGCTGTTAAACTACTAACGAACTGTCGGAAGAGTAGGGCGTCATTTCCTCCTGTATTCCCACAGGTGGCTTTAAACTGTGCCAGGTGCTGTCTGGGATTGTTATTACCGTTGAAAGTGTTGAACTTTGGTACAGAATACCCCTTTGGGTACGGTACTTGGTCGTATTCAGCAGGATACGGACGACCTTTGCCCACTAATTTTTCTGCTTGATCAACGGCTATGATAGCCATGATCCTTTCTGTTATTATTCCTTCCAACTGTGCAGCGGTCACAGGTTCAGAAGTACTTGCAACATTTTGTGGAGTGGGCTGACGGATGACATTATGAGCCTCGTGACCACCTTCAGGAATACCTCGTACTCCCGAGACTTGAGGCATTTGAAAATTTGGAGGATCCGGAGGAGGATTGGGCATGGCGCCAACAGCAACAGTTCTCTGCATCATCTGCATCATTGCCCCCATTTGAGCCATCATATCAGTCATCGTCTCATTTAACTGAGAGATTTCCCTGTCTTTGGTTTTCATTTGTCGCCTCATTTGTCGCCGCATTTCAGCGAGTGTGACATTTTCATCAGCGAAGGGATTCTCCTCGGCTTCTCCTTCTTCTTCAACTTGAGAATGACCACCTCTGCCAGTGGTGGACCAGCTTCACGACGACGGTGATAAACTCGCCTAATCGGCGGTTGTTGATCGTCTTCATCTTCACCCTCATCATAATAGGTTTCCTCATTAGTATTGGTGTGTCTCACCATGTAGACCACCTCCATGTCCAGAGTATTATTTATTTCTTGCATTTCTTCTTCTAGGTTTCCCTCCATAAATTCATCCATATTTTTTTCCATATTTTCTTCAATGTTTTCATCCCTTTCGAGGTATTCTTGTATATTTTCACCCTCTTCAAGGAATTCCCCTTCTTCAATGTTGTCTTCCCCTTGTACATTTCCTTCCTCTTCTAGTACTCGGATCTCCGAGCGGCGCCGCCACTGGATTTCCGGTTCCTGATTAGGCACGGGGATTTCTTCGATCAGTGGGCTGCGATCGAAGTTGGTTTCTTCTTTTGGAGGGGATGGAGGGCGATGGGATCCCTTGGAGGATTCTCCAAGGTGTCTACCGTCTGGAGGAATATCATTATGGGTCCTTTTTGGGGCCCACTTCTGACGTTGTTTGTAGATGAGGGCGGATCTCCGGGAAGCCTCACCGGATGTCACGCCCAGATCAATACTCCTTTCTCTTCTTTCTTTTTCATTTCTCCGAGGCTTTGGCCTCTAGACTTGTTTTCCTTTCCACCGGGACCTTTCAGCGGCGGATCCCTGAATCTGTAATTCAGGTGTCACGCCCCGATGTTCACCGCGTGAAACATACTGTCTTTCTCTTCTTTCTGTAGCAAAGGACAGACGCTCATTTGGCGGGGTTCTCCTAGCCTCGATCACCAAAGGCCGTTGGAACTTCTTTTTCTTCAGCCCCTTCTCCTTTACAGTCTTCAGGACTCTGTATACTCGAGCAGACAGAGTTTCGGGCTCTTTCTTCTTTGGAGGGATTGGGGCTTCAGGCCGTTGATCCCAAAAAGATTTCTTTAGCTCTCCAGTAGAGCTATTCCTTTTGACCCATTTCAGGTCAGTAAACTTGTTCCGAGTGGGAACATTGGCTTCAGGCTCTTGGGCCGACAGATTGGAAGGATGGATCGGGAATTGTTGATGTTGAGCTCGGAGCTCAGCATTCATCTTCCTTCTTTGCCTTCTCGTAGGCCTTTCCTCCAGATGAGGAGGCCTCAACATCGTATTTTTCAGGTGCAGATAACCTGGTTGACAGAGTGGTGGTGTTTGCAGTCACCACGGAGATTCTTCCACCATTCACAGTTCTCCTGGTGGTCAGGGCCTCAGGATGTGACAGCCTCTCAAACACAGAAATTCTCCCACGAGAATTTTCAGCAACAGGTCGTTTGTGCCGGCAGATGCACACGACGGATAGGAGCTTCATCAGCATTGAATCTCCTGGCAGACTTCTCAGCATTCCTACCATTCACAGGAATGGCGGCACTCCTTGCAGCAATCGCCGGGAAGTCAACGCTACCAAACTGGATGGTAGCTCCGGCATTTCCGGTCTCAATAACAGCATTAGCCAGTTGAATCCTGGCTCCTCGTCCCAGTTGGACGGTCATCGGGGGTGTTCTGTAGATCCATCTGCATAAATGAAAGGCAAGGGTTAGTAATCAGAATCTGATACATCACCCCGCACTTTCAAAATGCAGAGACTTGCACAGAACACAAAAATAAGAGAAGATAACATTAGCGAGCAATTCAAATAATATAAATCTAAAATACTGCTAAATACGCTATCTCAATGAAAATTTTTTTTTTGAACGATCATTCTTTAGAAAATTCAAATATTTAATTTCTTGAATGATCATTTTGGAAGATTCAGAATCTTGAGCAGGAGTTGATATGACAGCTACTATAGAACTGAGACGACTAGCCAAAGATGGAAAGAGAAACCAGACCCCAGCGGAGTCTCCAGAAATCTGTGGGCTCCGAAAATTCGTCCCCGGCCTCCGCTCGCTTTTCTTATTCGGCGAGGGAGTTTTAACGAACTAAGTTCCGGGGTAAATTTTGGAAGGCAGATGGGTTTGTAGATAAGACACTACCCAGAGATTTCGCCCTCATTTTGTGAGGACTTTATGATCTGAGTTCTGGTTTCCTATAGGCGCAAGCCCCTATAGTTAATTACCCCTCCCGATCACGAGAGAGAACTTTCGATTAAGGCTAGTCGTCAATCAGATATGTATAGAAATACGTGTTATCTGGCATATAGTAGCAGCATAGGTTTGGATATTGGAGAACTGGATTTGGATTTGGGAATTTAGAAAGTATTGAAAAGCTTGATATTTAAAATATGAAATTTCACCACCTAGCACTTAAAGCGGATGGTGGGGGAATGAATGATGGGCCCGATCAAGATCCCATGGTTCCGTCATCCCGGGCCATCATGGTCCCTGGTCTACTTAGTCAGAGGAGGTAGTCGACCCAACCTGACGGAAGGATCCTTGTCGGCAGCCATGGGTTGCTTCGTCCAAGGGGACCTTGTAGACCGGGGTTGGTGTTTGTCTAAGGGGACAAATTTAAATCCACCTTAGCTGACAGAGGGCTTTGTGCCCTATCGATCATATCCTATTGATTCATATCTCAAGGATTTAACGCCATTAAGGAGCGTATTGGCTCTGGCCATAACCGCTATCTGTGGTGCCATTTGGCGGCAAAACCACTCGGTTCAGAGGGCCCCGGGTCATAACCGTTTACCTGCAGTGCCATTTGGCGGCGAAACTGCCGGTTAGAGGACACGTACCACGTCCTTACTGGCAAGAGATTATTTGAGAATGGATCCTAGTGATATTTTCGACTAGGCATTTGGCTCTTTTGTGAGCTGAAGTAGTTTTTGATTTGTCCGCCTCGACAAACTGTTGCGGAGGGCGGATGGATTTTGCTTTAAGTATGGATTGATGATTTCAAATTTAAATATTTTTGGGTTTTTGGGTTTTTGAAATTTTTGTGAAAGTTTTCTGGAATTTGGGATTTTTGAGAATTTTCTGGGATTTTTGGATATTTGGAATGGCATTGGAGATTATTTGGCGAAACCCCTCCGGTTGAGATAACCAATCAATACGGCCATCATCGGGGTGTTTGGGGTCATTTCTCTTTATGGATTGAACCTTGTCAACTCTGTCGGGCTGTTGACAGAGGATCGGGTTTTGTAGGCTTTGAGCCTTTATTAGTGAATTCATATTGTTGTAGATCCTGAAGGTCTAATATGAATGTATTAAGACAAATATGACGGTCGCCACAACCGTATACTTGTTTGTTGGTTCGAACCCTGTCGACTTCTATTGACCCGTATAGAAGGATCGGCTTCGAACCTGAATTCACTTGTTAACCCGCGCAGCATCCCTAGACGTCACGTGTGTACCAATAACACGCTCGCTGGGACCCATGCGGGTTTTATAATTGTTTTTACCCCTTTTAGTGTACCTATGTGTATACAATTTATAGTGCACGTGCAGAGGTATTTTGAAATAGTTGTGGATGCCTTCTGTCTGCTTTCATAGATGTTGCAGATCCGGTGGCGATATCTGTTGACTCCCCCTTTTCTCAATCACCGGGGAAGGATTCTTTTGAACTCTGGAGTATTGGACTTGATATTGACTCCCCCTTTCTCATTCACCGGGGAAAGATCTCTTGGATTTTGGAGTCAAAGACTACTTGATTTGGAAATAACTCCTTTTAAGCTCTTCGGCGTAGTAGACTTGCTATTTCCGGTGTTTGTGGGCACCTGAATTGCTTTTCTTCTAATGTGTAGGACCAAGAAGAAGCTTTGGAACACCAGGAAGTTTGGTTCTAATTTGTTTCAAACATCTCCTCTCTTCTGTTAGAGGTGTTCTTCGTACATCGGGGCTGCCTTTGTACCCGGTGTACTTGGAGATTTTGATCACCGTTGCTGTAGGTGATATTCATACTTGTGCCCACAGTGGTTCGTCGTGCCTACGATGTATTCACTGTTGTTATCCACAAGTTATTTATAGTCATCTGCAGTGGACCGTTGTATCCGCTACGACCTCCTAGTAGTTTTCGTAGGTGAGCCCTTGCTTTTGCATTCAAACCACCTTTCACCAATCTCAGGTGGTTGTCGTTGGGTTGCACTTGCTTGTAGAAGTGGGTCCTACATCATTGGTCTCCCGCATCGCCATCTCAATCAACAGGCGTTTGTAGGAACTATCGTAGGATATGTACTTGTGTCCACAGTGGTTTATTGTGCATACGACATACATACTGTTGTTATCCACAAGTATTTATTTGCTGGAGATCAGTTGTATCCGCTACGACTTCCTAGTAGCATTCGTAGGAGAGCCTTCGCTTTGGTATTGAAACCACCTTTCACCAATCTCAGGTGGTATTTTTGACTGGCATTGAATGTGAGAGGGCGATGATGCTCGAACCAGGCTCAAGTTCAAGCCCCTTCAGGATCAGTTTAAATCAGGTTCATGAGCTTAATGTGCAAGTTCAGTTCTGTGTTCTTTGTAGTCCAACTCAAGTACTCGCTTGAGTTTGAATGTTTGAATCATGTTGGATGTGCAAGTCAAGTCCGATTTGAGTTCAAAGTGCTATGTCCCCTGCAGTCCTTTGAGTTCAATTGAATGTTCAAATTACTCAAATTTGGGTTCCAACTTTGATTTTTATTTTTATTTGAATTTGGCCTTTAGGAATCATTCGAATTTTGGTTCTGATCCTCTGCACATGTTCAATCAAGTTCAAAAGTCCACTGCTCTTTCTTGTTTGGTCCAAATATTTGGTTCTTTTGAGTTCAAAAACAGGTCCCAAGTGTGTAGTAGTATTTCACCCCCGAAATTTCGGCAGCCTCCCGGCGTCTCCCCCGTTTAGGGGAAAAACTACGAGAAAACTGGGCCTTCCCACCACAGCCAATAAAGGCGTGCATGGTAGGTGCCCTCTTTCGAGGACACCTCTCGGCCGTGATTTTTCATCCCACCACGGCCAATAAAGGCGTGCATGGGGTCTTTGACGGTACCTGTTACAAGAAGAGCAGTTGCTTTCCCCCGCCGCGGGGGTACTTATAAATGATTCCGGCCGCACAAAGAAAAGGGTACACCAAGCTCACCTGACCTCGCCGTGTGCGTCAAACCGGTTTCCCTCCTACCACGGCCACCAAAGGCGTGCTTAGGTGGTTTGCCGGTCCGACACGCATGTCGAGACAGGATGGCGTGGGTCGCTCGCTTACCTCAACACAGATGTCGTGCCGGTTGCCCCTCCTACCACGCTCAATAAAGGCGTGCATAGGTAGACCGCCGGCCCGACACGTTAGTCGAGATAAGAGGGCGAAGGTTGCTCGTTTAGCTCAACACAGGTGTCGTACCGGTTGCCCCTCCTACCACGCTCAATAAAGGCGTGCATAGGTAGACCGCGGGCCCGACACGTTAGTCGAGATAAAAGAGCGGAGGTTGCTCGCTCACCTTATCGTAGGTGTCGCGCCAGTTGCCCTTCCTACCACGCTAAGAAAAGCGTGCATAGGTGGACCACTAACTCGCCACGCATGACGAGGTAAGAAAGCATGGGAGGCGACTGTCCGCCTCGTCGTAGGCGTCGGACCGGGGTCCCATCCCCACCACGCGCAATAAAGGCGTGTATAGGCGGTTTTCCGGTCCGTCGTACACATCGAGGTCGGAAGCCTGAGTTCAGAGGGTTATACCTTCGGGGCCGGTGGACCGGCGGTCGTCGGTGAAGGCTCGGATGCCGAGGCGGGAGAAGGCACGAGCACATTTATAGCTCATCGTTATCATTCTTTATTATAATTTATATTAATTATAATAATAATAATTAAATAATTTATTATTTATAATTAATTAATTAACGATTAACAATTAACTATAATTAATAAACTAATCATAATTATAATTAATCAACGATTAATTATAATTAATAATTAATTAATAATTATAACTTAATTATAATCAAATAATTAATTATTATAATAATTAATTAATTATTAAACATAATTAATAAGAATTATAATAATAATAATAACAATAAATAAATAAGTAATAAAAAAAAAACTAATCCCTCTCCCTCCCTTACTCTCTGTTTTCGGCCGAAGACGGGTGCGGCAGGGAGAAAGTTGTCTGCACAGCCAGTGAGCTCCTGCCTGTTGCTTCCGAACAAAATGTCGTGACTTCCGATCCAAACGGAAGGGAAGGTCGGAGAAGAAGCAAAGTCGATCAGCCTCCTAGCCGGCGGACTCCAGTTAGTTGCCCCGATCAAAATGTCGTGACTTCCGATCCCGACAGGACGGGAAAGTCGTTGATCGAGCGAAGTCGACTGACCACGAGGGATCGAAGCAACGATCGGGGGTAGGGTTTGGTTTCTTCCTCTCTCTCTCTCTCTCTCTCTCTCTCTGAGGTTGGGATCGGCACAGGAGGTCGGAGGAGGCGACGGGAGCTCGGCCGGCTGTGGTCGTGGAAACAGAGGGAGGATCGGAGAAAGAGCTCGGGAGGAGAGCAGAGGGGCAGAGGCCGAAGGCCTCGTTTGCGTTGGCTTTTAACGACCCGAGGTGGGTCGTGCCAGCGATCGTGGGGTGCGACGTGCGGGATGCGACATCGAGTAGCAGAGATCGTGCGATGAGCGACTTCGGCAGAGAAGGTATGGTGTGCACGATCTCTCCTCCTCTCTCTCTTTCTCTTTCTTTTCTTTTTTTTTATTCGCAGGTCAACAAAACTTTACGAAAATTTAACTCCCAAAATACTTAAAATCTGATATAGGTTATATACATCATTTCGCTCAGAATTTTGTGCTCTATTTTTATAAAAATTTATTGCGTGGAATTCCGACGACTTTGAAAAATTCACTTAAAAACTCGTCGTGACGCATCGAAAAGCGTGCGAAGTCCAAAATGATATTTTGCGGGTTTTACAACGAAGATGGATGTACTTATGTGATGATAAATTCAAAAAAAAAAAAAACTCAGGTACTTCTCGCTAAATTTAATTAAGAAATGGAATTGATTGAATATGCGGCGAAGATTCAAGAGCTAGATGTGACTCCTTCATCTCCTCGGGATAAATCTAGAGCAATCTCATTGGGAGATGAGTTCTTTCAACTGGAGGAGACTTGATGTAGGCAAAAGGGGGGTCAAAATAAGTTGGGTTATAAATTTGGTGAGTTTCTTTATCTTTTGCTAGAATCAGCTCATGATTATGTTTAGGACTACTTTTTAAGCTCATTAATTGAGTATTTATGTATGTTCATTCCCCCCTTTTATTGGCCCTTTGGTTTCCTCCCCTTGGCTGGCCATCCTGTAGCTGGTTCCTCCTCTTCTGGTTGTCTGTTTCGGTTCCCTAGTTGCTGGTTCCGCTCCCTATGCTGCCCCTTCGGTTTCTTCCCTAGCTGCTTGTCCCGTGGCTGCTCTACTCCTTCGGTTCCTCCCCTGGTTGTTTGTCTCGTGGATGTTTTTCCTGGTTTCTGTGTGGTCTTTTTGGGTGTTGTTTTGGAATAAATTCTGACCTTTTTGTGGTTATTTGAGTGATATTTTTGGACAGCTCCTTGGCCTTCCATTTCCCCTTTAATTTGATTTAAATGAAGGTGGTTATGGTGGCTGTTTGGCTGCCCCCATTTCCCCTATAAATATATGATGTTTTGTAAGAGAAAATAGGTGTGTTATGTGGCTGATTTTTGGACACATGATTTTTGGAATTGAAAAAAAACCTTAGGGTTTTTTTTTTCTTTGGGAATAGCTTGCGAGCTATGTCCCCCCATCTCTTCTCCTCTATATAGCTTGCGAGCTATATTTCGTCTCTCGGGCTTCTTATCTCTTTCTTCTCTCCGCAAGCTTCCACCTCACTTATATCTTTCTTCTCAAGCGATGGAATGCAAGTTTAGGATTTGTTTTGAATTGTTTTATGGGATAAGTTTGTAAGTGTCTTTCTATTATAAAAGTGAAGTTGTTTATCATTTAATTGTTGTAATTGGTCTAAGTAAAATATTTTGGAAGGTTGTGTATGTATTTTCCTATTTCCTAGAAAGCCTTTCTTTTGCTTGCAAAAAATTAGGGGCTTTTCCTAATTTTTGCTTGCATCACCTTTCTCCCACCATTCCCTAATGTTTTCAACTTTTCACACTGTTATCCCTACCCTTGTCATCTTTTTCTTCTGGTAGAAATCAATTTGGTTGGAGGATAGGTTCTTACTCAAACATACTTGAAGCTGTATGCGAAAGCTTCATCACATCCTGATGTGGAACTGCATATTAAAGTGATTTTGTCACGGCTTTTCTTGTATATGATCATTATAAGCTATTGGGTATATAATTCATCACATACATTTTAGTTTCACTTCCACGAATGATATTTAAGCATTTTCTTATGACTACATTCTAATATTCTTTGTTGAAATGCTAACAATGTACTTGTTGATTCTATGTTTTTTTGAAAAGTTAATTATTTGTTGCACACAGGTTGCAACTGCCAATTCCGGGGAATCATCAAACGCCACTTCAATTGAAGGTAGTATACAGTTTCATGACATTCTGTAATAATTTTGTTAGAAGATTGGATTGTGTTGGGCTACAAATGGATGCAAATGTTAGAAAGGCTTACATTAATATTAAGATATTACTTATATGACCAACACTCTAAATTGATTTGGCATATTTGTAGCCTTAACAACATTGTCATGTTCTCATGCTCATCAGTGTGAAACCAGAAGATAGGGTTTTGGCGAAGTGGCTTCTACCTTTTTAATCGCTGGGATTTCCCAGCCCTTTGCATCAGTATAAGTTGATACCACTAACGTCATCAATTTCATAGTTTTTATTTTATTTTATTTAGAACTCCGTGCATGCAGTATTTTTAATTTGTTTATATCTATGTTTTGAGTCTTCATAGACGTACATTTGGGTTTAACTTTATTCCAACTAGTCTCTCTTTTTTTAAATGAATTTTTCTATTATACATGGCCACTCATCAGCCTGCTAGGCTTTTAGTGCAACTACACAAGAGTGTTTGTCTTGGTAACATTTCTCTACTTCCCAACTTGATGGTGGTTTTGGATTTCTTCTTCAGAAGAAATGCAACTAATAATGCTCAATTATTTATAATCACAACAACAACAACAATAACAACATCAAGTCTTTATCCCACTATGTGAGGTCGGCTACATGAATCCTTTTTCTCCATTGTTCTGTTAACAGTCAAATTCTCATTTAAATCTAAAAAAGAAAGATCATTTCTAATATTTTCTAACCAAGTATATTTAGATCTACCTCTACCTTTCTTAACATAAGACAAATCTAATACATCTACATTCTAACCTGGTCATTAGAAGGCTGCCATTTGTCTAAAAATAAATCCTAATCTTATTTGTCCTGCATCAATTCCCTATATGTTGGGTAGACCTATCTCTTGTAAAGTTCTTGTATACCATGAAGAAAGCTGTGGTGAACTTCTTCACGTACATATTTGAAGTCATCTTGTGGAGCCAAAAAGATGTAAAGGAATAAATTTGTTAGCAACATATCAAAATAAATGCAAAAAGCTGATAGTTGACTCTAATATGGAATGCATGATATTATCTTTTGGTAGCAAATCTATGCTATAAGTGGAAGGTTGAACTTAATGTCAATAATTAATATTAAAGTTGGAAGTGATAATGCCAACAAAGGATCATCCTTTATTATATCTGAAGTGGTTTAGGAGCAGAAATTGTATTTATAAGTGAACTTTAGTTCAATGCTAATCACTATAGAAGACCAAGGTTTAGGCTCGTGCAATCTCAATCAATTGGACAAATACAAGCTGATCATCATCCTCATCATAATCTATATCAAGCTACAATCTATAAAATCAGGATCATCTTCATATGCATTCTCAATTCATCTGTTGACCTCTGCGACCGTGTCAAAAAAAAAAAAAAAAGAATAAAAAAAAAATGGTAAAACCTGTTGTAGTCGGCAGCCCATGCCCTGTTCAAAGGGCACCAAAATGTTATATCCCACATGCGTAGACTTCCTTGATCCCACTAGCTTTGTTCTGCATTCGTCATTAAAAGGGTGACTGAATGAAGAACTTCCGTTCTTCTTCTTCTCCCACTCGATTTCTTCCATTCGCAAACCCCGACCTTCCCACATCTGACCTCCTCGCACAGCTCCTCTCTTCCTCAACCTGCACCTACCGAACTCAATAGCCCTCTCCACCTTCCGATCCTTGCCCAATCCTCTGGTCCACAGAGATAGATAGATAGATAGATAGAGAGAGAGAGAGAGAGTGAGAGAGAGAGAGAGAGAGCATTCTCCTTACCTGATTCGCCTCTACCTTTATACCTACCGAAATCCCTCTGCTGTCAGCTTACCCTAGCTCCGACTCCTCACCTCTTCACCCCCTTCGTTGTTGGTCAACTTCGCTCCTTCGACAATGCCCCTTCCTTGCAGGACCGAAAGTTACGATATTTGGATTGCATGGAACGACAGGAGCTTGCTCGAAGTGAAGGTAACCTTCTTTCTGTGCACTACTTCGGCCTAATCCTGTAAATCCACTAAATCTCTTCACTGAATCGAAAAGAGGAAAAGGAGAATTTCACTAGCAATGATATTTAGCAGTTCCCTAATGTATGTTTATCCGGATTTTGCTCAAATCCTGCACAAATTTCTAAATCCCGACGGGATTTAGTTCAATCTGCAGAAATCCTGTACAAAAAATCCTGCTCTCTAATCCGGTTTTAATCCTGCTCAAGTTTAGCATAAATCCTACTCTTCTAATTAATTAAAATAAATTATTTCAATTATATTTAATTATTGTTAATAATAGTTAGTTATGATTAATCAATATTAACTATACTTTATTATTTTTAATTATATTTAAGTACTATTAATAATAATTAGTTATAATTAAGTACAATTAATTATAATTACTCATTTTTTAATTATAGTTAATCATTTTTATTAATTAACCATAATTAATTAAAGTTGATTATAATTAATTTTTTTTAATTATAATTTATTATTAATAATTATAATTAGTTATGATTAATTATTATTACTTATAATTAATTATTATAACCAATTACTATTAATTATAATTAGTTATAATTAATTAAAGATTAATTATAATTAATACAAGAGAAAGCATGATCTTCTCTCGCCTCGATCCACGTGCTAGCTCTGCTGACATTCCCTTGCTAAGGTATAACTTTCTAAACCCTCTGATATCCCATTTTCGACGCTTGCAATGCGGCGAGCAACCACCCTTGCGAGCTTTTCTTATTACGGTGGGAGGAAACTCGTGGCGGTGCTCACGACGAGGCGAGTTATCCTCGAAAGTCCTGTTTTTGGCATTTGTAGTCTGCCGAGGGACCTCATATGCACGTTTTTTCTTAGTGTGATGGGAGGGAACTCGATGCGGTGCTTACGGCAATGCAGGCGAGCCTTGTGCGCGTTTTTTTTGGCATGGTGGGGGCAAAATCTAAGTATCCTTAAGCGCTCATGTAGCGTGACAGGGGAAAAAGTGCATTTTTAGACAAGTACTTTGGAAGACCCATGCACGTCTTTCTTGGCGTGGTGGGGATGAAGACTGTGACTGTGGTGCCACCCGACACCGATCGTGCACGCCTTTCTTGACGTGGCGGGTATGATATGACTTTTGGAATTTTCCCGAAATGGAAGAAACGTTGTGAGGTTGCTGAAATTTCGTCTGAAACGCACAAGGACTTGGAAAAATTAACAGCGGACTATTGAACTTGATTTAGACGAAATGACAAAGACTTGGACTTGAATTTGAACATTAAATGAACTAAACTCAAATTTGAGTAAATGAACAAAGACTTAAATCAAACTGGATCAAGAAGAATTTAAACTGAATTAGATGGGAGATTTGAGCTCAAATGAATAATGCAAGGAATCGAACTTCAAATTAATGAATATACAATCAAAGTGAAAATGTTTAAACCAAATGATAACTTTGATCAAACAAATGAGCATTAACAAATCAAATTGAGAATGTAATAGCTTGCTTATAAGCAATGACTCACAATGGATGAAGTCTACATCCCATTTAGAGGTAACAAACAATATGAAGATTAATGAGTAATAAGAAGACCCATGATAAATTGCTAAACATGCTTATGAGCTAATTTTAGCAAGCTACAATCAATCTAAAGGGGGCATATAACTTAATTGTATACAAATCACCTTGATCATGGATAGCATATTCATGAAGAACATATGAAGAACATAAAATGAATGCCAATGCTTCCCTTGCCAATCAATTAATAAATGTAAATGGATGGTACAATGAATGACTATATACATTCATGAACAATATACACAAAAAAATGTGCAATAGATATGTCATTATGTAGTCAATGTTAGCATAAAATTAAGTGTATTGAATTTCGCAAGCAATGAATAATGAGGGCCGACATGCATTAGTTATGATGATTCTTTCATACGAATGCATCATTCTGTTCACAAGCAAAGAAGATAAATATACAACAAGAACTCTAACCCCTCGTACGAGCTACTATAAAAGTTCATGTGCATAACAAACTGTCCACAAGTAAATACAGAAGAGCTGTAGCAAATTCAAATACCCATCGACAATAATGAATGATCAGTTAGCTCATAGCAAATAAATATCCAAATGCCACTCATTGACAAGCAACGAATAAAGCCTTCAAATGAATATCAATGAAATAATAAGAGGAATCTAGAATATCAACAAATAATGAATGTAGCATCTCATGGTCAGCATTAATACATAGTTATCTATATAAAGTCTTGCTATCAAAGCCGGACAACTCACAAGTACAATAAACCACCAGCGGGCAACAACATTGAATGAGTTCTGAATGCAATGGATTCCCTACAAACATGAGTAGGAAATATGTAACAGGTGCTCTCGCAATTGATGCATAGAATGGATCAATGGCGAATGTAAGTTCCCATGAACAGTTGTAAGAGACCCATCATATGCTTAACATATTGTCTATAATCAAGTACCTGAAGAATGGTGATAAATGCAAATACTCACGAGTTATTGCAACACCCCCGCACTCAATAATCATGTAGCAACAATCAAATACACTGGTCCTCTACATGCAGTAGTAGATGATGTATAACAAATGCAAATACTTTGTGAGTAATGATAGAAGACCCGCTGTACACACAACATGTCATCTACAAGAAGGATACAAGGAGCCTACAACAAGTGCTAAGATGCTTATACAGCTTGTAATAAGGTAGTGGCAAGTAGATGCACTTGTCCCCTACAAGCAGGGGAATTCAACATGTGATGAACTAAAAGACATGATGCGTTTGAATAGTTCAAAGAGAATATAACTCTCATGCAATTAATCCTATTCAATCGTAGACAAACACACCGGTCCTCTACCACTAAAAGAAGAGGATACATAGCAAATACAAATTTTCAAAGACCTGCTATACACCTAATGTATTGTCCACAATAAAAAATGTAATGTGATTGTAACAAATGCAAATGTCCACGAATTGTTGTAGGAAATTTATTGTTCATACGACATGTTATATGTGAGCAAGTACAAGAAAACTGTAATGAATGTTGTTACTTATGGACAATAACAGGAGATTCGTTAGTGTACAATAAGCTACCTGTTAGAAGTAACAAGTAGTGCACGACAGTCTACCTGTACAAAGCAGCAAATAGCTCAATCCACAAGCTGCTACGCCACGCCATCAGATTCCGCAACACTCATGCAAGTGGACAGAAGGCATCTACAACCTCTGAAATAGAGCACAACGCTGCATTCAAATGATATTTGCTTGCATAATCAAGCAAACTGAACTATTATAAAAATGCCCCACACATATACCACAATATATGCATGCACAAGCATAAAGAAATGCACATGTCGTTATAGACCCGCATGGGCCCCAGTGAGCGTGTTGTCGGTACACACGTGACGTCTAGGGATACTATGCGAGTTAATAAATGAATCCCAAATTTGAGCGTGATCCTTCTATATGAATAGATAGGAGTCGACATGACTTGAATTATCAAATAGATATACGGTCATGGTGTCAACTAAAAAATATTTGTTTTATACGTTAATATTAGGTCTTTAAGGTCAATATCAAAAGAAATTCATTAATAAAGAACCTAGTCGACAACGAACCCGATCCTCTGTCGGCAAGTTGATAGAGTCGAATGGGTTTAGTCAACAAAAAATGCAAACGATCGCATACACCTCGATGATGGTCATGCTGAACGTAGATCTCAATCGGAGGGGTTAATTCTGAATATTCAAATGTCACCTAAATACCCATGAAAGTTCAAAAATGCCAATTCCAAATATTTAAAATCGAAATCAACCATCAAATGCTTAGTGCAAAACTCATCCATCCTCCGCAACAGTTTGTCGAGGTAGAAAAATTCAAATATTACTTCGGCTCGTAAAGAGCTAGTGTCTGGTCGAGAATATCACTATGATCCATTCTCAAATCATCTTTTGTCAGTAAGGGCGTGACACTTGTCCTCTAACTGCAGTTTTGCCACCAAATGGCATCGCAGGTAAACGGTTATGATCGAGGCCCTCTGAATTGGATGGTTTTGCAGCTAAATGGCACAACTAAATTTTGGTCATGGTCAGAACTCGTATGCTCCCTAATTCCACTAAATTCTTGAGATATGAATCAATATGATATAGTCGATAAGGAACAAAACCTTCTTTTAGCTAAGTTGTATTCAAATTTGTCCCTTTAGACAAACATTCATCCCAGGTGTACAAGGTACCCTTGGACGAAGCAACCCATGGCTGTCGATAAGGATCCTTTTGTCAGGTTGGGTCGACTACCTCCTCTGACTAAGTAGACCAGGGACCACAATGGCCTGGGACGACGAAATCATGGGATCTTGATTGGGTCCATCATCTATTCCCCCACCTTCCGCTTTAAGTGCATGATGGTGAAGTTTCTAATCTTAAATATCAACCATTTAAATTCCCAAGCCCATGCTTCTACTATATGCCAGATGTACATATCTCTATGTAGCTGATCGACGACGACTAGCCTTAATCAAAAGTTCTCTCTCGTTATTGGGAGAGGTAATTAACTATAGGGGCTTGCGCCTATAGGAAACCAGAACTCATATCATAAAGTCCTAGCAAAATGAGGGCGAAATCTCTAGGTAGTGCCTTATCTACAAACCCAATTTGCCTTCCCAAAATTTATCCCAGAACCTAATCCGTTGCAAAAAGAAACATGGGAGGCCTTAGCATGAATTTTTGGAGCCCACATGATCTTATCAAATTCTCCAAAAGATGTAAAGTCCATGGATCTTGGGTTTGAACCTAAAAAATGTCACGCATTGGCTGAACTGTTAATTAAATTCCTTGAGGATTTTGGCTTCTTGCTAGAGTTTTTGTTGTCTAAGATTGGAGTTTTAGCAATTATTGTTGAATATGTGGATCTTGTTTCAGTGAATCATAATATGGTACATGATAGACAAAGCGTGATTGATTACAATACATATTGGTAAACTGTGATTGATAATTATTATATTCAACATTGTTATTAGGATTTAAGTCATGTCTGGTATGAATGGCAAGGTTGATGTGATTGATTGTATGAACTCTGTTGGGGATGAATATGCATGTATGTGATAATAGTAATCATCACTATCATATGGTTTGATAGTAAAGCCTTAAGCATTGTTTGGCATAATCCTCATAATGATAATAAGCCATGAAAGGAAATTATGGAGATTTGATATCTGCATTTGGTGAGTCAATTTATGGCGAGCACTGTGAAATAAAAAATAAGTACTTGAGTTGGGCTTCAGTGGGTGAATCTAGACTGAAATATATGGTACTGAGTAGGGTGCAAAGATGAACATGTGATCGATAAGAGCTATGGTGTCTCACTTATGGTGGTGGTGGTAGGAACCCGTTGGTGTCAGAATATATGCAGGTAGGAGCGAGCAAAGTGCTACAAAATTGTGAGTAAAGTTTGTTCAAAATTTATTTTTTTCATCATCATTATTATCATTAGGCTTAGTCCAACTATTTTTTATTGGCTTTAATAAATCTCATTTTCCATTTATTCCTTTGGAGTGCTTCTTAAGATTTTAAACTTCTTCTTAACAACCATTTTGAATAGCTTATATCCATGCTACCTAGGTTGTAATCATTAAACTTCCTAGTCCTGTTATTAATTTTACCTACTCATATAATGGTACTTTTGCATCCCTTGTTATGCATGTCAAAAATAATCTACGTTATTTGTAATTACTTTATATTCAATGGGTGGGATTTTAAACCATTTCTTTTATATAATCATTATTTAGTTATTCTTCCTAGTTTTTTTTCCAGAAGTTCATCTCAGCATTCTCATTTCTTTATTGCTAAACTTGGATATTGATGAGTTTTTTTAACTGCCCAGCACTCAGTCAATTCAACGTTATTGTTTACCTTTAAGTATTCATAATATCTTCTTTTAGCATAATATACTCAGTCCTTTGTTATAAAAGTTATAGTCTCATTTAGATCCCCATTCTTCTACATAATAGATTTATGATATTTAAATTTATTACACCTTGATATCAATTTTATTAATGATATTATTTGATAAATGATAATATCACACCCACTAAAATTGCATATCACACTTAATGTTTTGTATATTAAATCTAACTGTTAAGAATTTACCCCATTGCTCTAATGTTTCACTTTTTTTAGTGAATGTTCATCAATTATAATTATGCCATATGTAAAAAGCATGGTACTTCTATTTAAACATCTCTTATGAGCATCTTTATAATCGATATAAGTGATATGGACTAAATTTCAATCATTGTTGGTGTAATCATGAAGTAAATGAAAATCATTTGATCACTTCACATATAGTAATACTAGTCTGTGTTCATCATGCATGTCTTTAATAACTCAAATATGCCCTTTATACAAACCTTTTTTCTTTAATGCATAGCAAATCAATTCTCATAGTTTTCAATCATAGTTCTTTCAAGATTAGATTAAATTGAAAAATAGCCCTGAATTTTCAAACGAGTTCAATTAGTCCCAAAGTATCTTATTTCTCCAATTTAATTATTCGACAATACAAAATTGATCTAAAGTTGTCCCTTATGTAGAAATTGTGATATAAAATTGACTCAACTATTTAAATTTGATCTCAATCTAATCTCTGAAAAATCATTTTGTATCAATTTTATATAATCGAAAGACTAAATTGATCACATACAAATTGTCGGATGTCATTTCGAGATTTAACACCTATCAGATTAATTAAAATCATATGAAGATCCATTATTTACTTTATTTTTTTTCATTACTTGTCTTAACACAAAAATCTCTTTGTAGTAGATCTCGGCATTAAACTATTGATTATTTGAAAGTGACATAATTTTTTCAATTATAGGTTTCGTTTCAACCTTTATTGTAAACATGTAAGTTTGATTCTTCTATAGTTTTAACACAATCTTGGACATCTCCCTTTTATTCTTGAAAGTACCAAAATGCTTCTTTAAATCATTTGGCATATGCTAAGTCCTTGAAAATTCTTTGAGAATGTTTGTTAGCAATAACATTATAGCATCCCTAATAGACTTATGTTTAATCTTAATGCCGCCTCTTCAATTAAATCTACATTTTTTTTTTTTTGGATCAATTTATAATGTATCTCATTATCTTTTTCATTTTACTTTTTAAAAATAATTTTATCATTAAAGCTATCATTTTCTCAAAGTAGATTTTTTATATTTCTTTATACCTATATCCTTAGCTAAGATATTATTATGGTTTCTAATGTATCTAATTCAATGAAAATTAATAGGAAACGCTTGTAGAGAGTTAAAGATATCCCTTTGCTGAAATTTAATTTAATCAAAAATAAAAATTATAGATGAGAAGATGTAGAAAAAAACTAGGAGAAAATATTTTCAATTGATGATATATGGAAGAACACAAGCAGGATTCAAATGATCCGGTTCTCGTATTCTTTAGCGCCAGCTACAGCCCAAGCAAATCTTAGAACAACCTATTTTCTATTATAGCAAGAGATAAAAAATTTACCCTAGCCACCAAAAAAGATATGTAAGCATACAATAATTAAATAAATAAAAAAAATAAAAATAAAAAATAAAATATAGTAATTAAGTCTCAAAACAGCACATTCCCTTTGAATTTTCTCTCCTCTTAATTTCTCCTTATGAGGGTTGGTGGACCCCACCCTGAGGTGGTGATTTATAGCTGGGTTAAACCCTTGTTCACGTGGAACACTGGGTGTATGGTAGCGGTTGGGGGGTAACCTCAGTCGATAAGCTACAACTCTGATCCTCTCTAATATATCATAAGGGCCAAAATACTTGGGTGTCATCTTCTCATTTCTCTTGTTAGCTAGAGTCTTCTTTCTGTAAGGATGAAGTTTCAAGTATACCTGCTCTCCCATCTCAAACAAGATGTTCTTCCTTTGCCCATCGCCCTGCTCCTTCATGATTTGTTGATCACTCAGCAAATGCATTTTTAGTTCCTCTAGCACCCTATCCTGATCCTCTAAGTACTATTCCACTAAAGAAATATGTATGCTTTTTTGCGAGGTGAATCCATTCCATACAACAATTTAAGAGGATGGACAAAATATATTAGGTGTGATGAATCCATTCCATACAACAATTTAAAAGGAGTCATCTGGGAGGCCGAATGATACAAAGTGTTGTATCAGTACTCTTGTCATAATAGTCACCTGGCCCACAATCGAGGTGTCTCGGTAACGAAGCATCGCAGGGTAAGTCTCCAAGCTCCTGTTAACCACCTCCATATGCCCATTTGTTGGAGGGTGATAAGCGGTGGTCCTCTTCAGTACTGTCCTCTGCAGTCTGATTGAGGAACACCTTATCTCGGTCAGATACTATAGCCTCCGATATCTCATGTAATCTGATCACCTCTTTGATGAATGTCGCTACCACTGTCACTATTGTGTAGGGATATCGTAGGAAAATGAAGTGAGCATACTTACTCAATCTGTTCATTTCCACCAGAATTACTTTAAACCCCTCAAATCTGGGTAACCTATCTATAAAGTCAATGGTGACCTCCACACCCTGGTTTGGTAGAGCTATGGGTTGAAGTAACCCTCTTGGAGCCTTAGCCATGTATTTGTTCCGTTGGTATACCTCACTTGTAGCCACCATCTCTTTCAAATCCTTATGTATCCCCTTCCAATATAAATTTGTTGCAAATCTACTGTATGTCTTCTGCACCCTAGAATGACCACCAATAACGCTTCTATGGAACTCCTATAGCAGCTATGAAATTTGAATTGAGGTTCGAGGCAACACAAACCTCCCCTAGTACAACATTATTTCTCCTTCTAGGGAATAGCCAGGATGGTTATGCTCATCCCTTAGTAGATCTGTTCTATTCCTTCCTAGCTCCTCATCATGTACACTCTCCTCTTTAATTGTCCGCAATCAAAAACATCAGTGGTATTGACATAACTAACTTCTAGAGCTTCCCCTGCTTTTGGATAAGGCATGAGTAGGCTTGTTCTCCAATCCTGGCCTATAATGGATCTCAGAGTCATATCCTAATAGCTTTGATAGCGACCTTTGATGTTCCTTGATCACCTTCCTTTGCTCCAAAAGGTACTTCAAGCTCCTCTATTTCATCCTGACAATGAAATGTCTGCCCAACAAGTAAGGTTGCCACTTCTAAATAGCTAATACAATGGTCATCAACTCCCTCTCGTAGACTAACTTCAACATAGCCCTGGCTGTCAACACCTGGCTAAAGTAAGCAATGGGTCTATGATTTTTCATGAGCACTGCCCTTAAGCCATACCCTAATGCATCGGTATCTTCCACAATAATCTGACTGCAATTTGGTAGGGATAAGACTAGTACTATGGTCAAGACCTTCAATCTATCAAAGGCCTGTGTAGTTGTCTCTCCCCACAGGTAGTTATCCTTCTTCAACTGCTCTATCATTTGAGCCAGGTTATAATGTTATATCCCCTCACAAGTCTCCTCTAGTACTCAATCAACTCTAGGAAGCCCCTTAGATCTCTCAAATTCCTAGGTAGAGGCAATTTCTGCATTGTGTCAATCTTGGCCTAATTTGCAGCCACCCCCTCCTGAGTGCCACATTCCCCAAGTATTCCACACTAGCCTCTGCAAAGCAACACTTCTTCTGATTGGCCATCAATCGATGTTCCTGTAATACTTCTAAGACCTCCCCTCAAGTGCTCCAAATGCTCCTTGAGACCTGTTGTACACTTGTATGTAATAAAAGAAAACCAGTACGAACTTTCGGGAGGTAAGGTTGAAACACCTTGTTCATGAGGGACTAAAAAGTAGCAGGAGGTGTTGGTGAGGCCAAATGACATCACTAAGAACTCATAGTGTCCCTTATGTGTCATGAACGTAGTCTTCAGAACTTCCTCCACTCATCTGGATTTGGTGGTACTCGAACTTCAAATCTATCTTTGTGAATATCACTACTCCACACAGCTCATTTATCACAAGAATGAGAAACTTGTATGGCACAATCTCCTTATTCATGGCCCGATAGTCCACGTAAATCTCAATCTCCCATCCTTCTTCTTGACTAGTAAAATTGGGCTAGAAAAAAAGACACTCGGTCTGATGATACCTGCCTCCAACATCTCTCAGATCAACTTTTTAATCTTGTCCTTCTAAATCTGTGGCTAGAGGTATAGCCTAATACTAACCGGGTGACACATTCTCTCTCAAGGTGATGGCATGCTCCTACTCCCTAAGTGGTGACAATTCTTGAGGTGTCTGAAAAATCTCATTAAAGTTTTGTTTAAGTGGCTACACTAAAAGAGAAATATCTTCCTCTTCCTCTAATCTGACCCCATCTAAGCTCTGTAGCTCCACCAAAAATCCTCCTCTTAATTCCTGTAAGGTCCTTACCATAATTTTGAGTGACACCATAACTTTGGATAATCCTGCATCATCCATGATCTTCATTCTCCTCCCCTCCGCTGCCAGCTCCATTGTTAGTGCTCTCCAGTTAACTCTGGTATCCCTCAAGGTTTGTAACCACTTTATCCTCAGGATAACATTAGTGCTTCCGAACTTCAAGGGAAATTCCTCCCTCACCTGGACCCCCCTGTATGGTCTGAACCACTTTTCTATATACTCATCTACCTATCTCCACCTTCCTAATGCCCATCATGACCCCATAACTCCCACTCCTTGTGTACACCAACTTCACCTGCAATTGGTCAACAACCTAGTTGGAGATGAAATTGTGGGTAGCCCCACAATCTATCGACACTGCCACTTCTCTATTTGTTATTTCTCCTTTTCATTTCATGGTGCGATTCAGAGTGAATCCCACCACTGAATTTAAGGAGACCTCAGCCATGTCATGATGCAACTCTTCCTCCTCTTCTACCACTGCCTCGCTCCCACCTCCCTTCTCAACTTTCTCATCATCACAGGTGATGAGAACT
>JACXSL010000841.1:0-25226 GCA_019514585.1 Dendrobium officinale
AATAAAATACATTGTAATATCCATTTATAATTAAGATTGATGCATGACATCGACCACAACTCTCACTCCCAACATTAACAAAAGAATTTATGCTAGACTTATACTTCGTTTGGGACGGCTTTCATGCTGCTTTTTAAAACGGTTTATAGTATAAAAATTTAAAAGAAAAAAAAAATTGTACAAAAAAGCTGTTTTAGAAAGCAAGAAAAAAGCTGCCCCAAACAAAATCTTAGGCTTCATTTGGGATGACTTTCTTAACGCTTCTTAAAACTCCTTTTTAATGTAAAAATTTTAATATTTGAACTAAAAATTTGTTTCAATAAGCAATAAAAAAGTTATCCCAAATGAGAAGGAAGCCTCAGTCTCTGCTATTCTCTCCGCAAAGGAGTACAACCAACTAAATAAACAAATGATCTCTTATAAAAAATAATGAAAAATCTGATTATATAATAGAATAAATAAAATGACTGACAAAATAAAAATAATGAAAATACTGATTATATAATTGCAGACAAGTAAAACCAGTCAACATAGATAGTAAAGAGTGCCAGTCCTTCCTCGCAATTGTTAGATCATCTCCAACCGAAAATCTCATTTTTCACTTCAAAATGTCGGAAACTACAAAATGCCGTGATTTCATCTCCAATGGAACGCGTTTTTCACCCTTTTGCAGTTAACCGTCGCCTCTTTTTTTCAGCGACAAGTTCGGTAGAGTAGTAAAAATGGCGGAGATGAACAGTGCAACGCCAATATTGGCATCCCATTGTTCACTCGCAGCCATATAGCGAAAATTTTACAGTTCGGCTGGAGCTGGCCGGGAGCTCCATTCAAGCGTTTGGAGTTCGGTTGGAGATGCCCTTAGGCAAAACCAAATCCAACGCAAATTGGTCAATTATTAATAGTTTTCTATTGTGACGTGGCCTTTTTCTTCCCCACATAAATAATTTCTCCTACTTCCTCAGACTAATTATTAATCTTTTGTTATGACGTGGCCCTTTCTTATTGGCTTCCGTACTTAATAATTTATTATGCTTCCTCGGCCAATTATAAGTCCCTCCTTCCTAAGCCAGATCTTAGTCACTATTTAATAATTTCTCCTTCTCCCTCACTTCCATTACAGGAAAAGTAGTAATCATCTCCTTCCCCAGCCGAACAAAGTCTTGCCATGGCTGCTGTGAGAGTACTCCAGGAAATCCGAATTTCTCCTTCACCACCACTTCCATCTCAGCCTCCTCAAGCTCTCTCCTTCCTCGACGCTATGTGGCTCCAAAACTCACAGCCGGTGGAGAGGCTTTTCTTCTACAACTTTCCTCACCCCACCTCCCACTTCATAGACCACAACCTCCCCATCTTAACCAAATCCCTCTCCCTCACCCTCCGACACTTCTACCCTTTAGCAGGATCCATACGCCCCTCTCCTGATTCCGACAACCGATTTGAGATCGTTTACGAGGAAGGCGACTCGGTCTCCATCATCGTCGCCGAATTCACTGGCGACGACTTCGGCAACATCTCCGGCCACCACCCACGAAGCTTTAAGAAACTCCGTCTTCTGGTCCCGAAACTAGCATGTTCCTCTTATGGCTTCATATCTTCACCCTTCTCAATTCAAATCACGTTTTTTCAGAACCAGGGACTCTGCATCGGTTTGGCAATAAACCACGCTATTGCGACGGATCCGGAACGATGCAATTCATCCGGTCGTGGGCTGCTGCCTGCAGCTCGAGTAAACCCACCATCGATGAAATATTCCCTCCGTTCCTCGACCGATCCATTATGATCGATACCCATGGGATTCGACGGAAAATTTTTGAGGGGATGCGTCAGTTGAAAGAGACTTTGAAGAACGAAGGCAGCTTGTCATTTTCCGATGCAAATTTGGTATATGCAACTTTCACTCTCAATAAAAATCATATTTTGCTGCTGAAAGAACACGCGCGAACGAAGCAAGTGGAAGAAGGAAAGCCATCTTATCACCTCTCGACATTTGTTGTAACTTGTGCTTATGTATGGAGATGCCTCATAAAAGCTCGGGGATACGATGGAGACATCAAGCTGTGTTTTTCACCTCCTGTGGATTGGAGATCAAGGATCAAGCCGCCGATCCCAAGCAATTACTTCGAAAACTGCTTGGGGGTTTTTTTTGTGGAGCTGAAGGCAGTCCAGATGTTGGGGAAGGATGGGATTGAGGTGGCAGCCATGGAGATAGGGAGGAGCATAGATGGGTTAGAGGAGAAGTATCTTGGTGAGATATTAGAAGCGGGGATCGATAAATATTTGGAATTGGCCGGGAGAAGACTATTAACGATTGCTGGATCGCCAAAGTTTAGGGTTTACGACGCTAATTTTGGGTGGGGGAGACCGGTGAAAGTAGAGGTTACTTCTATTGTTGGGATGGGAGCCATGTCTCTTGCTGAGAGCAGAGAGGAGGAGGGAGGGATGGAGATTGGTTTGATATTATCTGAGGAGGAGATGAATAAGTTTGGGAGGAACTTTGCAACTGGTTTACTAGATATGTAAGGGAATTTTCTATTAGGTTTGCTTGTCCAGCTCTTTGAAGTGGAAAGGTTTTTTTGTTTGATCTTATGTTATTTGTATTTTTTTTTTCATGTTCTGGCAAAATAATCATTTCTATTTTGATTTTAATATTGTATGAAAAAAAAACAAGGGTAAAATGGACATTTAGCTCATCATCGTACACTTCTTGCTATTTTAATAAGTGGCAACATGTGATGCTTTATGATGTCATGCATCTTGATGGATTGGGTTCAAAATTTTTTTTTTTTGTTTGGGAATATTTAGGGCATTAGCCCATATCATTGATATAAAAAAAGGTTACAAAAATGAAGATCACTTGCTAAACATAAAAAATTATGAAGCAAACAACAAAACCCTATCAGCACAAGCTGCTTAACAAGAAAAAGCTATAAAAGAAAAAAGGATAAATGAAAAATATAAAGAATAAGAACTTAGTAAGCAATCGTCGTGAAATACTCCCAATCAACCAAAATCATTCAAACAGATGAGGGGGTCCCCTGGTTGTCGAAGAGAAGAATGAAATGCTCCCAGGCCGTCCAAGGGGATGAAAGAAAGATTGCAGACATCATCGTCCTTCAAAAGCCCAACCCCTGGTTGCCAAAATTGGCCATCCAGGGACACCAAAATATCGGAGAGGAGGTCGGGTAGAGTGCAGTAAATCTTCCACGACAAAAAGGCAGAGATCAAGTGAGCATAAACTGTTGAGAATGAAAGCATTTTCTCTTGAAAGTCTTGAGATAAACAACCCTTTTAATCTTTAAGGTAGTGGTGGTACGGTATTATTGACCTCATTTTTGTATGAGGTCACTTTCAACCCCTTCTTGAGCTTTGGACCTTAGGTTTCTTTGGACTTTAGATCTTAGGATCTTCCTAGTTCCTAGCCCTTAGGACCAATCCAGATCTTAACTCAATTCAAACACATAACCCTTGGGCTAAGGACTCAGGTCCTGAAGCCCTTTCTAGGTGATTTTTCCATCACCTTGAAACACAGTCATTTGGCATCTGATTCAGGATCTGCCAATTTCATATTGATGTGACATGTCTCTAGTGTCAACCCTCCAAATTTGAACTCATTTGGAGGACTCTAATACCATAAACTTAATCCAGTTTCAAATATTGCAAAACCTTCAAATATTTACAATCCATGCCACTGGGCCTTTCACCCAGTGGAATTTGACCCTAGAGCCCCTTTCAAATCCTTTGATCACTTCAAATACCTTGATATTGACTTGTTAATCAATTGTCTACATCTTTTTAGATTTAATTTGACCCAGAATTGACTTGAGACCAAAATGACCAAAATGCCCTCAAAGGGGATTTTTGGACTTTTGGCCTAAACTTAACTTGATTTACCCATCAATCTTTGAAATCTTCTTCAAATGGTTTCAAATAATTTTTTAGACCTTTTGAACTCAATTCCAACCTTGGGTCAACTTGGTTGACCAAGTCAATCTATTTTGACCAAAAGGCCCCTTTAAGGGTCAAAATAATTATTACGACCAAAATGACCTCATTTTGCCTTAGAATCTCTTCCAACACACTTAGAACATCATTCCAAACTTGTTGACCCTAGTGATTGCCCTTGGGTCAACCTGGTTGAACAAGTCAACCTAGGTTGACCAATGACCCATTAAGGGCCCTAAATAGGTCTTTTGACCCAAATGGACTCTTTAAGCTTAAGACCACACCCATTAGACTCCAAATGATCAAACAAATTTATTTAACCTAACTCCAACCCTTGGGCCAACTTGGCTGACCAAGCCAACTTAGGTTGACCTATTAGCTCTTAAAGGGTTTAAATGGGTCAAATGAATCCATTTGAGCTCTCCAACTCCAATCACCTATTCAAATTAACTCCTAGATATGGCTTAGATGTGACTTGACATTTAATCAACCTAGCCCAACTTGAGTTGACCAAGTAAACTCCCTATTCTTGGTCAAATCACTATGGCACTTGCTTTCACCCACTCTAGTCTTGACTTTGACCACTGACCCTTGATCAAGCCACCCCAGATAACCCTTTACCTCCCAAAGTGCCACATCATTAGCTTTGACCTTGTTGACTGGTCAAATCAAGTCAACAAGGTCTTTAAACCCTCTCTTTGACCTCAAATACATTGGCCTTAGTCTTGGGATCCCTCCCATTTGCTGCTCTTACTCCCCCATTCCACCTCAGCCTCCCTTGACCCGTTGACTGGTCAACACAGGCAAACCAAGGCCTCAAACCCTTCTTAAAGGTCATAATCAACCCCTAAGCCACTTTCCATTGATTTAGGCTGCTTTAGGTCTATTGACCTCCTTTTTGGCATCGATCACTTACACGATCTTATCTTGCATTTTTGTAGATTGATCCACCTTGTATGTTGCACCGCTGTGTTGATGAAGGATCACATTGCGTATGCTACCTCGGCTCGTCGTTGGCCTTAGGATTTACTCCTTTTGATCACATGTTGTCCTCTTATCATGTTTCAAAATACATGTGGTCGGATCGATGATGATTCGATGTGATTTCACGCATTTGGGCCTTTGTCGCGCACGTTCGTTCCGTGTGCAATATCTTTTGATCGGAACATTGTTCTGTGAAAATGACTGCTCGAGCGCGTCCGGGTCACCAAGATCTTTCAAACGAGCCCATTCGTGCTCGAATCGGGTGACGTTTGGTGCGTGTCATTGAGAGAGAGTTGAATGTTGTCATTATTATTATTTTTATGATTAATTTAAATAATAATAATAATAAATATAATAAATTAAATTTGAGAAGCATATATATAATATAATATTAATTACATAGACGCTCTTCTTTAATTTTAAAACGAATAGATTTGGAATTAAAATATGAAATAGAATATTATATATGAAATAATTTCATTCAAATTAATTTAGTTTCAGACTTGAACACAGAATTACTTTTTTACATCACCTCTTTTTTTTAACCTTCCAAATCAAATATATCTTATGGTTCAATGTTCAAGAATCAAGATACATGCAAGAAAAGAGATCTCTCTCTGTTTTGACTGTTTGCTTTTTACAGGAAAAGTCATCAAGAGGACAACAGCTCATTTTTACTTTTCAGAAAAAAAAGGCAAACTACATCTCACCGTCCGATGGGAGGCTAAGTGGTCTTTGGCCATTTCTTTAATTTTTTAAAAAAAAGGAATAAGACAAAAAGGAGGTCTTCAAGGTCTTTATACAGGAACTCTGGGAGGGGATGAAAAATAAAATAAAAATAAAGGCCATGTACACAGCAATCTCTCGGTACTCCCATCACGCTAGCCGGCCCTACCTCCTCATGCCTTCCCTTCCTCTGATATCGCTCTCATCAGCATAAGCAAGTAACAGGGGAGAGCTCCTCCTGATGACAAGACACCGTTCCTCACACTGAAAGAAAAAAAAAATTCAACCTTTTACCATCTCGACAGCACGCCGACGACCTCGACGGCGACCTCTGAGCTCACTGCCCACTATTGCTAGTGTCCAGTTTGTTGACTATCAGAATATTCCAACTAATAATAAACTATTAGCTCTGCTCCATTACCGGCTACAGGAAATCATTCCTGATCGTGGTCACTACTTCTGCTGCGACTCTAACACCACCAGCGGCCTGTCTCCCGTCTGGCAGCTAACCAACTCTTGCTTTAGCTTAATATATACCTGTATACAGTAGAAGCTTTAGTTCTACGATGAGTTAATGAAGAACACAAGTTCATACACCTTTTCACTCTCTGTTTCTGCTTCCTCTTCTTCTTCTTCTTCTTAACTTGTCTTGCAGGAAACTTCATGGTATCAGAGCTTTGATAGCTAGCATCCTTCAACACAATGGCCGACAGTCAAGCATCTTCAACAGCTCAAGTCACTCCGGCAGAAACAACCACAGCCGACATTTCAATCCCTGCTCCATTAAAGTTTATCATCTCAAACATAAAGCATATAGTAAATATACAACTCAATCGCGAGAATCACGCTATATGGAAACTATAGGTACTTAAAATCCTCTCAGCGAATGGCTTTGAATGATTTATTACAGGCACCAATGGTAATATAACACTTAACCCAAAATATCAAATCTGACAGTTAACAGATCAAAACCTGGCAGCAGCCTTGTACTCAACCAAGTCACCAAGCATCCTGCCATACGTACTTACCTTGCAAACCACAAGCAAGATTTGGGAAGCTCTTGAAAGAAGACTTCAACCAACAAATCGTTCAAGAGTTATACAACTCAAAAACGAATTGTACCGCATTGAGATGAAAGACCTAACAGTCAACCAATATCTCGCCCATGTGAAGTCTATAGTAGATAATATTGCTGCTGCAGGATCCAAAGTGGAACCAGAAGATATCATCTTACACACTTTGAATGGGCTTCCATCATCCTACAATGGATTCAAAACTGCCATTCGTACACGGCCCTCTAGCATTCCATTGGACGAGCTCTACTCATTATTGTTGAGTGAAGAGATCAACATACAGCTGGATCGATCCAAGGAATCTGCCACTCCAAGTGAATCATCTGTGCTAGCTGCTTTCAAAAAGCCAAGCGGCAATCAAAACTTCCAGGCAGAACAAACCCGCTCAAATTGTGGCAAATTCACTGGAAACAAAGGATTTTCAGGAAGAAATTTTAACTACACCAGTCGTCCAACAAGAAACTTCAACAATAGAAACAATGCTGCTCCTCGAGTAACCTGTCAGATATGTAATAAAGTTGGTCATTCAGCAGCTCAATGCTGGCATCGTGCAAATTTACAATACAATCCAGAGCCACCAACTCAGCGCAGTTTCTTCACAACACAACAACCAACTCCTCCCTCTGATTGGTACTTGGATTCTGGAGCCACCACACATCTCACCTCTGACCCTCTACAACTCCAATACTCACAACCTTACACTGGAACTGACAGCATCTCCATCGCCAATGGATCTTCTCTCCCAATCCAATCCACTGGCCAAGGACTTCTACCGTTACCCAACACTTCTCGTAAGCTATCACTACAAAAACTTCTACATGTTCCTTCTCTTACACATAATCTACTATCTATTCACAAACTTACAACTGACAACAATTGTTCTATATGTTTCGACTCTTCTGGCTTCGCCATAAAGGACAATCAGAACAATCAAACTATCCTTAGAGGAAGAAGCTGGGACGGCCTCTACACTATTCCTTCTCGGTCACATACTGCCCTTCGCACATCTCCGTCCACAAGCTTCCTCTGGCACTCACGTTTGGGACACCCTCATCTTCAGCTACTACAACAACTATCTAGAACTATCCCTACTTTATGTATTCCAAATAGAATGTATTTACTTTGCAACTCATGTAATATGGCCAAAAGCCATAAATTACCCTTTAATATAAATGAAAAGAAAAATTCCGTTCCTTTTGCTGTTGTTTACTCTGATGTATGGGGTCCCGCACCTGTTTCATCTTTAAATGGTTATCATTATTACGTCGTCTTCATTGATGATCATACTCGATTCTCTTGGATATATCCCATGAGAACAAAATCTGAAACCATTCTTAAATTTCAGCACTTTCTCAATCTTGTACAAACTCAATTCAACACTAAAATAAAAGTTTTTCAATCTGATGGAGGCGGTGAATATCTATCCACAAACTTCAAAACACTTCTCTCAAATAATGGAATTCATCACCAAATTAGTTGCCCCTACACTCCCGAACAAAATGGCATTGCCAAAAGAAAACATCGTCACCTTATAAAAACCACTCGTACACTTCTCCATGCTGCTCATTTGCCTCTTCAATTTTGGACTGAAGCTCTCCTAACATCAAACTACTTAATTAACAGACTTCCAACCAAAACTTTTCACTTCGATACTCCCTATCACCTTCTGCACAAACAACAACCTTCTTATCTCCATCTCAAAACCTTTGAATGTCTATGCTATCCTTGGCTTAGACCACTCTCAAAAACCAAACTTCACCCTCGATTAGCACAATGCATTTTCGTTGGCTATTCAACCAACCATAAAGGCTACCGCTGCTTCAATATACAATCAGGTCAAATACATATATCAAGACATGTTCTATTTCATGAAGACGCCTTTCCCTACTCTTCTACTACAACATCCATTACTCCAAGTTCATCCTCTGCACCTCAAACTTCACCGTCTCCACTCACTCTAATTCCGATTTCTACCATATCAAACGCTCCAACACCAAACAACACTACCAATAACACAGAAAATAATTCTTATTCCAAAACTCTCACTCAATCTACTTCCACACAGTCTGGCAATTCCCGAACTTCTCCACCCTCAATATCTCCCATATCTGCACCAACACCCGTACCGATCTCTCCTCATAATTCTAGCTCACACCCAATTCAGCATCCCATGTTAAGCAGATTCAAAATGGGACATTTAAAGACCAAACAACACATGGATCTTCTAGCCATATCTCAAATCATTTCAACTCCTACATGCTTCGGAAAGGCCATAAAATCCAATCCTTGGAGACTTGCTATGTCTGAAGAATTCACTGCGCTACAAAAACAAGGCACTTGGACCCTTGTTCCACCACTATCTCATTGCCATGTTCTAGGCAGCAAATGGACCTTCCGCACCAAACTAAATCCTGATGGCACACTTGATCGCTACAAAGCAAGCTCAGTAGAACAGGGATTCAAGCAGGAATGTGGCATTGACTACAAAGAAACATTCAGTCTTGTAGCAAAAATGCCAACAATACGTATTATGCTAGCTATAGCCCTACATCGAAACTGGCCGGTACTTCAGCTTGACGTAGCTAATGTGTTCCTGCATGGCATACTACATGAAGAAGTGTATATGAAACAACCTCAAGGCTTCATTGATGAAGCTTATCCAAATTATGTGTGCAAATTGCACAAAATGATCTATGGGCTCAAACAAGCACCAAGGGAATGGTTCCATACATTCACCGGTTATTTGCAATCTCTGGGATTTAATTTCAGCAAATCTGATCCATCTTTACTCATCTACAACAATCAAGACATTGAGATTTACATTCTTCTATATGTGGATGACATATTGATCACAGGGAATATCACCTCCAGGATATCCGAACTGATCTCCAAGCTTCAGACGAAATTTTCTCTTAAGGAGCTCGGCCTAATCTCATTCTTTCTGGGTATTCAAGTTTCCCACACAGCCAATGGATATTTTTTGAGTCAGGAACAATATGCACAAGACGTTATTCAAGCAGCCGGTCTTCTCTAGAGCAAACCTGCCCAAAATCCAATTACAGTCAAACCCGCTTCGGATCATAGCACATTCCTTGGCCTTGACCCAGTCCAATACCGCAAACTAGCAAGGAGTTTATAGTACCTAACAATAACAAGACCAGACATTGCCTTTGCAACCAATGTCGTATGTCAGCACATGCATCAACCGACCGGCAAGGACTTCAACAATCTCAAACGCCTTCTTCGATACATCCAAGGGACACAACAATATGGTCTACCAATCACAAGAGGTACTCTTCAACTCCACTCGTTTTCGGACTCTGATTGGGCAGCAGATTCTCTAGACAGAAAATCCATTTCTGGAATCTGCACATACCTCGGGAACTCTTTAATCTCTTGGTATTTTAAGAAACAAAACACTGTGGCCAAGTCCTCCACTTAAACAGAATATAGATCATTGGCATCGGCAACGTCAGACATCATATGGCTAAGGCGAGTGTTAACAGACTTTCGGGCTCTATCTTCCACACCCACAATTCTTTCCTGTGACAACAGCTAGGCGTTAGCACTAGCTAACAATCCAGTCTTTCATGCTAGGACAAAGCATATTGAAATTGATTTTCACATTATCCGGGATCAAATTCTATCCAAAGAAATCGAGGTTCAACATTTAAACACCTTGGAGCAACCTGCGGACATACTTACCAAACCCCTAGCATTACCTCGATTCAAAACCTTACGAGACAAACTAACGATTCAATTGCATGAATCATAAGTTTGCGGGGGGATGTTGACTATCGGAATATTCCAACTAATAATAAACTATTAGCTCTACTCCATTACCGGCTACAGGAAATCATTCCTGAACGTGGTCACTACTTCTGCTGCGACTCTGACACCACCAGCGGCCTGTCTCCCGTCTGGCAGCTAACCTACTCTTGCTTTAGCTTAATATATACCTGTATACAGTAGAAGCTTTAGTTCTAGGATGAATTAATGAAGAACACAAGTTCATACACCTTTTCACTCTCTGTTTCTGCTTCCTCTTCTTCTTCTTCTTCTTAACTTTGTCTTGCAGGAAGCTTCACAGTTCTCGTCATCGACCAGAGCCACCTCATTCGCTGCCGCCGCCGACTCAAGGAAGCAGAAAAAGCTGGACCTCCCCTCTCCCTCTTTGGATCCATCTTTGACCTCCTAGACACCGGCCGGTGAAATCTCCACCTCAGGCCGCCGAACATCCCGCATCTACCTGCTCCCGACTAGCCGCTGAGCTTCGCCGACCTCCAGTTCAACTCCGTCTCTCAACCGACCTCTCAGATCTCCTATACGTCAGCCGATTCCAGATTCCAGCTCCAGCCGACAGTTCTCAGCTCCAGTTGTCCCTCTCTTGACGCTACGCTACAGTAGTCGCTTGACTCCAACTGCCAGTCTTCACCTCCTCACAACGACATGGCTTCGACTAGTCTACTGGTCTCCCTTAGCTAGCCTTCCGCTTCCCTCACCTGCAGCACCTAAAGAATGAGTGGATGTGGAAAGATGCAGTCAAGGTATGAGGACAATTATATTCGGCAAGTTATTCTTGAAGATAATCATGAATGTTTATGTAAAAAAAAAAAAAAAGATCTATCCGAAATGATGCTAGTTCTTATTTATGTATCTCAATATCCATGCATTGCAGCCATGCGATCATCATGTATGAGCTTTGTCTTTGTTCATTTCAGTTGTTTGTTCATGTTGATTTGTTCAAATACAGAAATATGAGTATGATATTAATGGCCTTTGAAATAAAAATATTCTCCAAAAAAAATAAATGTCATGCCTTGTGTTATCGCGTTATCGCGATTTGAGTTCAGTTTAAGACTGCATGCCCATTTTTTATTTTTTTAATTGCATGTCTCTAAACTTGAGGGGATTATATAGCCTTCTCTTTTTATTGGGAAGAATGCTTCAAATAGTGGACTAGTTGAATGGATCTAATGTGGCTTATTCTTTCATTCGGGTATATATATATTTTCGCATATGATTTGTTCAAAGGAATCGGTAGTAGCATTGTGGTGGGATGGGTCTTGTATAGATGTTATCCATCACTGTTACCATATAAAAATAAAATCAAATCAAATCAATAATTCTTTCGAGAAGTCTTAACTAATTTTGAAAGTATAGAACTTGTTTTTTTTTTTTTAAATGAATTTGTGTGTTGTGGGGCTCATGTATTAGCTTTAAATTTTCATTTACAATGAAAGGGGTGATGCTTGTAATGTGAAGAAATCTTTTCTTATGCCGAATGTTCTTATTAGAAAATTGAATATGATACTTAATACACGTATTTATCTATAATATATCATGATAGTATAATCTCTTTTAAAGATTTATCCCATGTTCTTTGTAGGTTAAGTTATTAACACAAAATTCGAAAATGATATTTATTCGATAATATACTTTTAGACACTTAAAATATATATATAATGGCAAAAGCAAATTACCTACTTCATCCATCATAAGGGCCGGCACTTGCCGACGGGTAAACCAAGTCAACATAGATAGTAAGAACTAAGGAGTGTCACTCCTTTATCGCAATTGTTAGACAAAACCAAGCCAACGCAAATCCCTCTCCCTCACCCTACGCCACTTCTACCCTTTAGCAGGATCCATCCGCCCCTCTCCTGATTCCGACAACCGATTTGAGATCGTCTACGAGGAAGGCGACTCTGTCTCCTTCATCGTCGCTGAATTCACTGGCGACGACTTCGACAACATCTCCCTCCGCCACCCACGAAGTTTTAAGAATCTCCGTCTTCTGGTCCCGAAACTAGCAAGTTCCTCTATGGCTTCATATCTTCAGCCTTCTCAATTCAAATCACATTTTTTCAGAACCAAGGACTCTGCATCGGCTTCGCAATAAACCACGTTGTTTGCGATGGATCCGGATCGATGCAATTCATCCGATCGTGGGCTGCTGCCTGCTGCTCTACTAAACCCACCCTCGATGACATCTTCCCTCCGTTCCTCGACCGATCCGTTATAATCGATACCCATGCGATTCGACAGAAAATTTTCGACGCGATGCGTAAGATCAAAGAGATTTTGAAGAAGGAAGCTTTCCATTTTCCGATCCAAATTTGGTATCTGCAACTTTCACTCTCTATAAATATCATATTTTGCGGCTGAAAGAACGCGTGCGAAGGAAGCAAGTGGAACAAGGAAAGCCATCATATCACCTCTCGGCCTTTGTTGTAACTTGTGCTTATGTATGGAGATGTCTCGTGAAAGCTCGAGGATACGATGGAGACATCAAGCTGTGTTTTGAACCTCCTGTGGATTGGAGATCAAGGATGAGGCTGCCGATCCCAAGCAATTACTTCAAAAGCTGCTTGGGGAGTTTTTTCGTGGAGTTGAAGGCGTTCCTGGTGTTAGGGAAGGATGGGATTGAGGTGGCAGCCATGGAGATAGGGAAGAGCATAGATGGGTTGGAGGGGAAGGATCTTGGTGAGATAGTTGAAGTGGGGATCGATAAGTATTTGGAAATGGCGGGGAGAAGACTATTAACGATTGCTGGATCGTCAAAGTTTAGGGTTTACGAGGCTAATTTTGGGTGGGGGAGACCGGTGATGGTAGATGTTACTTCTATTGTTGGGATGGAAGCCATGTCTCTTGCTGAGAGCAGAGAGGAGGAGGGAGGAATAGAGGTTGGTTTGATATCATCTGAGGAGGAGATGAATAAATTTGAAAGGAACTTTGCAACAGGTTTACTAGATCTGTAAGGGGAGTTTCTACTAGGTTTGCTTCTCCAAATCTTTGAAGGGGAGAGGTTTTTCATTTGATCTTCTCATTTTTGCTTATTTTTTTTCTTGTTCTAGCAAAATAATCATTTCTATTTTAATTTTAATATTGTATGAAAAGAAAATCAAGGTTCATGCCATAGAAAAATTATTATGTGCGGAAATCGGACGTAGAATGTCATCTGGAGACCAAACAGAATGAGCCACATTAGCACTACCGAGCACAAGTGTGACGTAGTGCATTCAGGTTGGTCTCCAGGCGGCGTTTGGCATCCGCACAGAATAATTAATTTATGTAATGCCTTGGTTGTTTTTGTCTTCCATATTAGGTGACGCCGGAGCTTAGCCGTTAATTATGTTAAACTTCATGCCAATTTAGTTTCGTAAGGCAATTTGTATGGCTATATAGATATGGTATTCCTTGTGGTGGCATGTAGCCTTTTATGTTGCTTCCTTTCGCTTTAAATACATAGTCAACTCTTGTAATAGGGGAGTTTTGAGATATAAATAAAATTTGAGTTGTGTGTTGTTTCATTCATGTATCCTAAGATTTGTTCTTAGGTGGTGGGTCTTTCTCCCAAGAAGTTCTTGAAGTGCTGTCTGATGATCATCACCGGATCGTCAACATGGACCTCTAGTCCAGTGTCATAAGGGCATCATTCATTCTTCCATTTACAGATCCGTCGAGTGTCTATTCGAACAAGAAAAAGAGAATTTAACAATTGGGAAGTGAATTTAACTGCCATATATATATATATATATACCTCTAAAGTTTTATATTATTTTGTTATGTGTTACAAAATTCATGGCAACAGCGTGAGAAAATTTTATATTCTAATTCTAATTTTACATGAAAATTTTGTACAAAAATAGATAAATGAAAGAAAATGAGTGACTTCAATGCCATTTGAAATGATCCCACTATACTAGTATTGATTATAATCTTGTAGTGGCTTGGTGGAAGATGTTCGATCACTACCAGAAAATCGTCTATTGCCGACGGATTTCCAACGGAATATTATCCCGGTGGACAATTTTTCAAGTGGATTTTCCGGCGAAAAATTGTATATTAATAATTTAATTAATTTTTATGTTATAGCTTATTTTAATTCATTATTAACTCAATAGCTAAATTTAATTAATTGTTTATTAAATAACTTATTTTAATTATTAATTAAAATATTTAATTTTAAGTTATTTTAAATAAGTTATTAACTTAAACAGTGAAAATAAGTTGTCCAATTTTTAATTTAATAAGTTATTTAATAATTATTTATTAATGATTAATTTAATAAATTATTTTAATTATTTATTCATTTTAATATTTTATTTTAATTTATTTAAATTTTTATTAATGTGTTATTTTATTTAAATATAAAAGAATTTGATTAATAACAAATTTTGTTCCACAACAAAGTAGTTGAGTACTTGAAATACCATAGGAATGGACTTTTTTTTATAAAATAAATGGAATGGACTATTAATCACTTTGTGTGGACATCGAATATTGTTAGGAGATAAATTAAAGCACGTCACATCATTTGTTTGTTGTATACCGCGTTTGTGTATGAGGTGAAGTTGCTCACTCTAATTCATCTCCAGACACAGAGCTACATCCGATAACCACACAGAATAATTTCTCCACTCATATATAACTCTCTCTCTCTCTCTCTCTCTCTCTCTCTCTCTCTCTCTCTCTCTCCCCCCCCCAAGCTTTAGGCTTCATTTGTGATGACTTTTTTTATTACTTTTTAAAACAGTGTTTTAGTAAAAAATTAAAATTTGTGTACTAAAACTCTATGTTAAGAAGCAATAAAAAAAGTTGTTCGAAACAAAACCTTTATCTATTAGAATAACTTGGGCTTGAGTTTAGCTTGATTTGTGTAGCTTTTTAAGAAGGCTAATAAACTTTTATATGGGGGGCACGGACGCGAGATAGCCATGAGGTTGGTATTAATATGAGAGTCAAGAGCGATTCTGATGTGGAACAGGTTACCGGAGAAAAATAGCAGGACTTTGCACTGTTGTCTTACAAACTATCCCTTTTCCACTACTGTTTTTTCTATTTCTGTTTAAACTGTACTACTAGTTATGATAAGTATTTTCTGCTATTTTAGTAGAGTATGGTAGAATTACTTATACCAAAAGGTAATAGTGATACTAGAGAATTTTTACTTCTGAATAGAAAAATAGTTCTTCTTCCCAGAACAGGTGTTCTGTTTTGTTTCTCTATTGCTTGCGATGTCTTCTAGGTCATGTGGCATTGCAACCATTGCATCACTTTTTGGTATCAAAGCCACTCGTGGGAGGAAGATGGCAGATCGCGACAAGGAACCGGCCTCGGTTGGGGGGCGGAGCATCGATGCTATGTGGGCAAACCAAGGCAATGTGAATCACCAGCTTGAGGAGCTGGCGACATAACTGCAAAGGCTGACTGTGGAAGTACGCCGCGAGCTCAATCTAAATCGAGCAAGACAACTGCGTCGATAATTGCAGGCGAGGAAGTACCGACGAATAGACCAATCCATAGGAGGAGAGCAGCGGATGGCTGCGAATTGCACCAAATCTAGGTAAACGAATAGGAATTGACTGATTCCAAAGAGGAGCCGCAGATGTTTCATGGGTATGATGCAATAGAATCCAGTGATGAAGACAGGGGCAGTAGGAGTTTACCGGATTATTCCAGACATCACCGAATAGCTTAGTATCGCAACCATCGCGGGGAAATCATGTTCAAGTTGGTTATTCCGTTCTTTGGCGGATGCTTACGCATAGAAGATTATTTTGATTGGGAAAAAGTAGTAGAGAACTTCGATTATATGGAAATCGATCCCGTTAAGCAAGTGATATATGTGGCATGTAGGTTGAAGGGTGGTGCAAGTGCTTGGTGGGAGCATTTCTTGAAGTTGAGGCAGAGGGACGACAAAGGGCGAGTTCGCAACTGGACTCGTATGAAACAGTTGCTAAGGGCACAATTTTTGCCGAAAGATTTTGAACATATCCTCTACATGAAATACCAACATTGTGTGCAAGGAATGAGGTTTATAAGTGATCGAATACACTGAAGAGTTCAATAGGTTGAGTGCTAGAAACAACCTTAATGAATCGACAAATCAATTGGTCGCTCGTTATATCGGAGAGCTTAAGGATAGCATTCAAGATCGGTTGGAGCTAAATTTCCTTTGGTCGATGTCTCAAGCAGAAAATTTTTCGTTGAAGGCATTAGCAAAACTAAGCCACAACAATCTGATGTACAAACTTAGCCTGTAGCTTCTTATGTAACTAGGCTATACAAGTCTATAAATAGATGTGTACTTATTTTATTCAGATCAAGAAATAAGATTTCTCTTTAGCTTTTCATTTCTCCTCTTCTTTCTTGTATGTCTCTTCTCTTCTTACCTGAGTGATTCAACATGGTATCAGATATGGTTCGCTAATCCAGGGACCCATGGACGGCTCGACAACATCCTAGCTCTCCGAACACACGTATACGATAAACGCTGAGTTCACCGGCATCTCCTCCTCCATGAAGTTTGTTCTTTCCAATCTCAAGAACTTTGTGCAATCTCCTCTGTCTACTGACAAGTACTCGGTATGGCGATCGCGAATTCTCAAAATAACTATTGCAATGGCTTTGAATCCTTTCTTGATCCTACCTCCCCCATTCCGGCAAAATACTATTACAAATTTTGCTGGTGTCATTGCCTCAAATCCCTCCTATGGCAAATGGATTCTTACCGATCAGAACTTAGCGGCCGCCATATGCGCCACCATTTCTTCATCTATTCTCCTGTATGTTCTAAATCTTGAATCCACTTATTCCATTTGGACCACTCTTGTAACTCGATTCCAATCAACAAACAGATCCCGCGTCATTCAATTAAAGAACGAATTCCACCACATCTCGCTCAAGAACTCCACCATGATCCAATACCTCACTGAAATAAAATCCATAGTTGATCAAATTGCCGTTGTAGGGTCGAATGTTGACACCGAGGATATTTTTCTATACATCCTCAATGGTCTTCCTAATTCTTACCAATCTTTCAAGACTTCCATCCGCACTATGCTCACCCCGCTAAGTCTGGATCAACTTTACCCATTACTCATCAACGAAGAAATCCATCTTGCTATTGATGCTGCCTGCACTGGCTCCACAGATGACAATCAGCTCGCCTTATTTGCGACTCGCGGTCGGGGTCATCAAACAAAAGGCCGATCACCCCAGTTCGTCAATGCCAACAAATATCCGACCAACAAGGCTTCCATTATTTGCCGGATCTGCTTAAAGAGAGGACACAATGAGTCTGATTGCTGGCACCGATTGAATCCGCAATTCACGCCAAAATCCACCACCAACCCGAACAGAGATCTTCTTGTCAGCTCCTCGCCCGCATACACTGACTGGTATCTCGAGTCGGGCGCATCTTCTCGCATGACGAAATCCTTGGACAATCTATCCATTTCCACTCCTTATAGAGGCTCTGACGGTATTACAATTGGTGATGGGAGTTCGATTAGCATAGAGAATTCCAGGAAGGGATTGCTACCGACTCCCTCTCGTAAGATCCATTTATCTCATATATCGCGCTCACCTTCTTGGAAATATAATTTATTATGTATTTCTAAACTAACACGAGATAACAATCTCACTGTAACTTTTAATCCTCATGGCTTCTCTTTTAAGGATTTGACGACTCGTCAAGTTATTCTACAAGGACCGTGCAATGATGGTCTCTACACCCTTCAGACTCCAACTGCAAATTCAACAACGCGGGCGTTACACTCCACTGTCCACAACGCTTCTCCGTGGCATAACAAACTGGGGCATCCCAACTAGACGATTCTTTCTCGCATTGCATCTTGCAACCTGCAGCTTAACATAGGCTTTCATTCTTTTTCTTATCATTGGTGTAATACATCCAAAAATCATAAACTTTAGTTTAATAATTTAGCTTATAGGAAAACAACTCTTCTTGATTTGATTCATTCGGATGTTTGGGGGCAAGCTCCCACAACTTCCCACACTGGTTATCTTTATTATGTGATTTTTGTCGATGACTACTCGCGCTTTATATGGTTGTTTCCAATGAGACACAAGTCAAAATTCTATAACATTTTTACTACGTTCAAAGCAAAAGTTGAAACCTACACCTCTCTCAAAATAAAATGTCTTCATACCGACGACTGATGCGAATACATGAACAAACCTCTGGCAAAATTTCTCCAAACCCACGTTATAGCTCACCACATATCTTGTCCTCACACTCCGTAACAAAATGAAGTGGCGGAAAGGAAACATCGACACATCATTAAAACTACCAGCATTATTCTACACAAGGCTTCCATTCCCTACACCTTCTGGCCAGACGCGGTCATAACATCAGTTTACCTTATCAACCGTCTGCCCTCTTCCAATATCAACAACCTGTCTCCTTTTGAACTTTTACATAAAACCAAACTTGACTAGTCATTTGCGCACATTCGGCTGTGCGTGCTTCCTGGTCATACCGTCGTCTTCTCGCAACAAACTTCAACCGACTTCTACATGCTGTGTCTTCTTAGGCTAGTTAGACACCTACAAGGGCTACAAGTGCCTCAATCTTCAAAACAACAAAGTCGTTATGTCTCTCCATGTAACATTCGATGAAAATTTCTATCCATTTAATTCTTAACAGCAAACTCTTCCTATACAAGTTGATCATGTGCCACCATTCCTTCTCACTCCCATCTCGGTACCGCAGTCTCTACAGCCCCCTGTTCCATCTACAAACCAATCCTCGATGCACACATACGCTCCGACCTCATCCATCTGACACGCCATCTCCTCCTATTACTATAACCAATGATTCTAATCAACTCAAGACCACTGGCAATTCTAACATCTCCACCCATCCGATGGTTACCAGGTAGTGCACTGGCTCCCTTCGACCTCGCTCTCGCCTAAATCTTCTTCACATTCAGTCATCTCAAGACCTGCCTGCAGATCCGACGTCATACAATGAGGCCAGCAAACACTCTAAGTGGCGGAAAGCAATGGCCTCAGAGTTCTTTGCATTGCAAAAGCAAGGAACCTGTAGTTTAGTTCTCCCACCCACCAACTCATATGTTTTAGGTTGCAAATGACATATCAAACCAAAACTCATGCTGACTGGTCAGTTGCTAAACATAAAGCAAGGATCGTAGCACAAGACAATCACCAAGAATATGAACTAGATTACACTGAGACTTTCAGCCTGGTCGCTAAACTTTATACTATTAGTATACTATTGGCCATAGCTATACACAACAACTGATTGGTCCAGCAACTAGATGTGGCCAACAGGTTTCTTCACGGCACATTGCCCAAGACCATTTATATGAGACAACCGAGAGGATTTGAAGACTCTACCAATCTTGACTACGTCTGCCATCTTCACAAAGCTATCTACGGACTCAAACAAGCCCCTCGACAATGGTACAACACGTTTACATCTACATTAGTATCCATGGGATTTACACACAACTCTTCCGATCCATCTCTCCTCATCCTTCAACGACAGAGCATACAAATATATCTGCTCATATACGTGGATGACATCCTTGTAACAGTGAATGACACCGATGCTATCAGACATTTTCCAAAAATTAAACCAAAAGTTTGCAATGAAACACTTGGGTGCTGCTCACACTTTCCTTAGAATCAAAATTGATCGGACCGAACACCAATTTTTCCTCTCACAGCAATCCTACGCCCTATCTATCTTGAAGTATGATCAACTTACCATCTGCAATAAGCTGTCCAACCCCACCTGCATAAAGCTCCCTATCGGTCCGCCAACCGACTCCCTCCAATATCTAACCCTCATAAGACCAGACATCGCCTACAACATAAATCAATTATCTCAGCATATGCCCCAACCCAAGTCTCAACACATCTACCTTCTCAAACGTCTTCTCCGCTATATCCAAGGTACGTCAGACTATGGAATACCAATCACAAAATATAATCTCCGTCTTACCTCCTTTTCAGATGCTGACTGGGCGGGAGACCCTATTTCAAGAAAATTAACTTCAGGATATTGTTCCTTTCTTGGTGACTCCCTCATCTCATGGACGGTCAAGAAACAACACACAGTGGCCCGGTCCTCAACAGAGTCTGGATATCGTGCACTAGCTCCTCTTACCACTGATGTCATCTGTCTAAGGCGTATCCTCAAAGACTTGGGCATACCTCAAGAACAACCCACTGACATATATTATGACAACACCTTTGTTATTGCTCTCTCAAATAACCCGGTGTTTCACGCACGTACAAAGCATATCGAAGTAGATCACCGGTTTATTCGAGACCACATCCAGCAACAGACCATCCGGCTTCTTCCAATTAGCACAATCGATCAAGTAGCAAACATCTTTACTAAATCCCTTTTAACACCAAGATTTCATCAACTCATACTCAAACTGAGTGTCATTCAAAGACCCATCAAATCTGATGTACAAACTTAGCCTGTAGCTTCTTACGTAACTAGGCTATACAAGTCTATAAATAGATGTGTACTTATGTTATTCAGATCAAGAAATAAGATTTCTCTTTAGCTTTTCATTTCTCCTCTTCTTTCCTATATGTCTCTTCTCTTCTTATCCAAGAGATTCAACAGAAGGCAAAAATACAACATAATATACAATCGAGAAGTTTGTATAATTGACAACATTGGCAAGAGTCCCCTTCGGGTAGAAGCAAAATTACTACACCCATAATAGCAAAACTGTAACCTGTGGTTGTGAGAAAATAAAATCTCAAACTTTAATTATTATTTAAAAATATTCTTCGTAAATAATTAATTGATTCAATAATATGAAATAAATCTATTTTATTTAAATAAAGAAAGAAAAGGAGGGAGAGAGAGAAGAATTTTAAAATGAAATATATTTTTATTTAAATATAGAAAATAGTTTGCTTTGCTTATATTTTGAATATTCTCCTTCGATTGAATCCGTATAGTCGGATATTAGACCGCCTCGAAGGGCAGACTAATATCCCTCTATTAATTCTAAAGAAAGAGAACAACGATTCACTTTCCTAATTAGATATGGTATAGGGAATATACAAATCATTTGAAAGGACGATTAATATTTTCCCTATTTACCTAATTAGATTAGTGAATTGTCGATTCATTCCTAAAATCAAGCGTACAGATGATATTTAATTTACTTATGAAAGTAAATCAGATACCTGTCTATTTCTTGACCGTAAGAAACGAATCTAAACAAATATATATATATATATATAGCAGGGTTTTCTTTTAAAAATAAGACTTTTTATTTTCTCACACGATTCGCTTTATTTATATTTAGGATATATTTCTCCCGATTAAATCTACATAGTCGGGTATTATAATGCACAGGAGGACAGACTAATATCCTCCTATTGATTTTAAAGGGAGAAGCAGTACAATTCATTCTCCTAATCAGGTGTAGTATAAAGAATTTTCAAATCACCCTGAAGGAATGACGAGTACATTCTCTAATCAACCCGATTAGATTAACGAATTGTAAGTTTATTTCTATAATCAAATATAGAAGACATTTGATTTGTTGATGAAAACAAATCAACTATCTATCTATTTCTTAATTATAGAGATAACTCCTAAATATGAATAAAACCTAATTTACGCACACAGATCTTTCCCCTACCTCAGAAAAGAACTAAGGTAGAGTTTAGATTATTCTGGGATCTAGACTCCCTATAGGGGCAAGTCCCTATAGTTAATTACATCTCCTAAGAGAATACTCTCGATTTGGGCTAATTTAAATTTACAAATTATATACAAATTTAATTAAATATTTGGGCTAATTTAAATTTCAACGATCAGACTTTAGATTATAGAGTTTTTGACACTGAATTTAGGAGAATTAGAGTTAATTAGAAAGAAGAATGTGCAGAGAGAAGTGTATACGATCTGGACTTACCACCTACCTAGAGTGGGCTGCCAGCTAACAATCCTAATCACAACAATTCGTCAATGATGCAAAAGTTAAGATGGCTCTATCCTAGGAATCAAGAAATTAACTACATAATCTAAAATAAATGCAATGAAATATGCTTACAAAAATAAAAAATCTACTCGTATGCTGATGATGTATGAAACAATTGAATATAAAAGAGCTGATTTTATTAATATAAAATTTACAGAGTACATCCCAGGGTCTGCAGGAAAGTAAAGGTGGCCAGGCCCCACCGACAAAAAATCTGGATTCTAAGCCTATAGAAAAGTAGAATTAAATAAACTGCTTATGGTCTTCAGGCTCCGGGTCTTATATAAGCAGTTGTTTTTTAATTCTTTTACAGACTCTAGACGTTGTACAGACTCAATCTATATACAATAATTCTAGGAAAATAAAGCATTTACATTTTTTATCTCAGTACATCAGAACGTAATAACATTATACTTTTTTGCAGTAATATAAAAGACAGGAAATAAAGCAGATATATAATGATGCATATTATGAGTGCGTTGTGTACAGTTATATATGCAAAAAAGTAAAGACATAAAAGTAAAGTACACGGCCCTCACTTTATTCACTTCGCTCTCTAGTGTACAGACAGAAAAGTAGATATGCATGCTTATGCAGTACAGAAAAGTAAGCAATCACACATAGGTGCCCTCTAGACAAGACACCCGCAAACAAACCACAATAAACAACCGGCCTAACTCAGACTAAAGTTGGTAGTCATAGCAAGCATCTAAGTGTGTGAAGAAAGCTGTGTGGCTTGGGTAGGTCCTATAAGAATTATTGTTTTAATTTCATGTATTATTAGGATTTATTTATTAAAGGCCAAATGAGAATTTAATTAGAGTTTAAGTACAGTGTATTTGAATTTTAAATTATTCCAATTTTAGAAGTTAAAGTTATTTAATTTAGTTATAAAGAGCTCATAGATTGATAATTCCCTAAGTGCAGGAAATTATCAATTTATAAGTCCTAGGACTTTCAGAACGAATACCTATCTTAGACAGAAGATATGTATTTATTTTGAGAATCCCCAAATTTTATTAAGGAGAGAGAAAGGGACCTTACAAATGTAATACAACGTGCCCTCCCGAAGGAATTAAGCACGTTGTATAAGGTCTGTGGTTTATTATTTTTGTTTGGAGATCTCCAAATCCAAATGGATTAGTGCCTTCCTAAAAGGAGTCGAGCACAATCCATCGGAGATCTTTTTGTTACTTAAATGTTTTAAGAGTTTTGAAATCAAAATGCCCAAAGTCCTCCAAAAGGAATCAAACTTTAGGCATAGAAGACCCGAATTCGTTTAATCTAAATTAATTATCAAATCTCACTAATTAAGGTAAATCTTAACCAATCAGATTATCAAACTAGTTTAAATTAAAGGAATTTAGAATTTAATTGAATAATTAATAAATTTTAATTAATAATATTCAGAAATCTTAAGAATTAGAGATTTATTGAATTATTAATGATTTGAGATTGACTTAGAAATATGATTTTTAATTGTTGGTTGGATACCACCTTTGTTTCACACCGAGGCCGTGAAGTTTATTTAACCTTACTTGGGGCTAAGCTAATAGCCTCGTAGGCCTGGGTTACCCAGTGGTACCCGGTATAATTAAGTAGCTTAAATTAATTAAGAATTAAAAGTTAATGAATTTGATTAAAAAGATGTTTGATTTCTAATTTTAGGAGTTGATTAAGCATTTCTGGAGTTTTAAAACAATTTATGAATTTTTAGGAATTTTTGAAATATTTTAATCATTTAATAAAGGGGTTGAAAATTTACTTTTTATTTAAGGTTAAATTCTGGAAAGTTAGCATTTTATTAAAATATTAGACCTTAAGAAGATCAGTTAGAAGGTAAGTATACTGAAATTGGATTTTTCTGGATTTAGTTATGAAGGTTTGAAGTTTTGAACTAGTTTTGAACTACAATCGACCATTTTGTTGACTTTTCAGATTTAATGATTTTCTGGAACTTTTATATTTTTAATAAATATTAGGCCTTATTATGAGTTGAATGCAACTGGGTTTGATTGATTTGGATTTTTCTTGAATTAGTTATGGATTTTTAAAGTTTTGGTTATTTAATGAATTTTTGAAAATTGTTTAATTAAGGCCCTTTTTATGGTTTTGCTCCAAATGATTCCCAAGCTTCTTGAAATTAGCTCCAAAGGTCAGGGATGACCTAAGGAGGGATTTCCTAGTGTTTGAGAATTTATTGGAATTTTTAATAATTATTAATTAATTAAATCAATTAAATATTGAATTTTACTTAAAATTAAATTAAGCTTTAATCTGTTGTCCAATCAATTTGGTTTTAATTTTCGTTGGTTAAGGGTTTAATTCTGGTCAATTAGAGGTATTATTTGTATTTTTGGGTTTAATCTTGATTTATTAGATTTTTTGGAAGGTTTAGGTTTAATTAAGGGTTAATTGAATATTTGATAGAATTAATGAAATTTGAGTAGGAATTTGGGTTTTAAATTATTGAACTTATGATGTTGAATGGATTACAGTGATTTGAGGATTGATTTTAGATTTTTTTCAGAATTTTATTTGATTTATTTGGGTTTGTTGAAATCAAAGAAAGAAAATCCTTAATCTACTAGTTGTTATAGGATTAATTAATGTCCAATCAAGGTACATTTGATTAAGGGATTGTGACACTAGTTTTCTATGTTTTAGTTTCATCTCAAAAAGAGATGTGTGTAGTTCTTCCTAG
>JACXSL010000844.1:0-22000 GCA_019514585.1 Dendrobium officinale
CACCTCCATCTTTTTCTCACGCATGTGATTGATTGCTTGTCTTTCTTTCTCCAGTTTCCGTTTAGTGCCCTAGAGCCTCCGAATGCTGGTATGGACCACGCATGTTTGATTCACCCCTTTTGAGACACTTCTTTCCTTTTGAGTAGGACTTCTTAGTCTATCCCCTCGTGCCAATCCCATTTTAAGAAGAAATAATATATGATCCTTAATCGAGAGTTTTCTCCGGCTCCGGCCTGGGATGTAATTAACCACGGGGGCTTGCGCCCGTGGGAAACTTGGCCCCGCAATCTACTTTACCCCACTCGATCTCTTGTATCGGGTGGGGGAAACCCGTGACTAGGTCGTGTATATTACTACCCATCGGGGTGTGCTGGCGACAGCATCTATCCCCAATGGTTAGTCGTATGCACGATCCAATCTGCCCTTCCATCGACCCATTCGTGTCGAGTGTAGAGGCCTACGATCGTTTTGTCCCACGGGATAGTGCGGCCGTACCCTCTGCGTTCGTACCCCACGAGCGGTGCTCTTTCGGAGGTCCACAGGTTTCTGGCGACCACGGTGGGACCAGTTTCTCTCTCCATCTTTGGATTTATATATTATCTTTTCTTGTGTGTACTCCGGGATTGGTACTCCTTAGATTAGGTCCGTCCCACTCTTAGTTAGGGTCTCTCCTTAGTTAGGGTTCCTTTCTCTTAGCTAGGGTTTTCTTCCCTACTCTGCTTCTTTCCAGCCTAGCAGGCTATTCCGTCCTTTATCTATTTCTATCCATCCTATCAAATTCTTACTCGTCCATTCTTTCTTGATTTACAGTCTTACTGACCTTTTCACTTTCTTTTCTTGGCAGCAGTGCCATGGCTTCCTTCGTACCTTCCGTTACTTTTGCTTTCGGTTCGGACGCGCGGGTGACTCTCCCTGAGTCCCTGCTCGCTAGTCCGCCAGTGGGAGGAATCACTTTTGGTTCCTTCACTGACTCGGCCTTCGTCACTCTTGGCGGGCCGACCCCGGCGGAGGCTGCTGCATTCTCTCCTCCTCAGAGGAGAGGACGCGCAGCCATGCGCCCGTTTGGACGTCCTGCTGCTCGGCGCCCAGTTCGAGCACCACGTCCTGTTCCTGTTCCTGCGCAGCCAGTGCGCCCTGTGGCTAGGCGACCAGTGCCTAGGCCACTTGCTGTTCCAGCGGTCAGGCGTCCAGTGCCTGTCGCTCCTGCTGCACAGGTTGCCCCGGCCCCTCAGCGCCGGCAGCCTGTTGTAGTTCCCCCCGTTCGTCCAGCGGTCCGGCGTCCAGTGCCTGCCGCTCCTGCAGCACAGGTTGCTCCGGCCCCTCAGCGCCGGCAGCCTGCTACTACTGTTGCTCCCGTTGTTCCAGCGGAAGCACCTCCTCGTGTTCGGGTTCCCCCTCCTACTCCCACTAGGGAAGAGGGGTGCCCAGACCGAGGTGCCTTCGCCTTCCACTGGTCGGGTTTCTGTTTTCGCCCGACTTTCTCACCCCGAGGTTGTTGGGCAGACCCCGACACCTCCCGTTGTTCCTGTTCCCGGTCCTGATGTTCCTTCCTCTTCCACCTCCGGCCTTGGGAGAAGGGCCAGGAGGAATAGGAACAGGAGACTTCGTTTAGCTGCGTCAGAGGCAGAGAGGCAGCAGATGGCTGATGCTATAGCTCACCAGGAGCTAGTTGAGAGGACAGTGGCTCCCAGGCAGCGGAGGCCACGACGAGTTACAGTTGTGCCAGTTCCAGAGGTTGTAGTGGCTCCCGAGATAGAGGCAGTTCAGGGAGGACGCTTTTCCCCGTTGACACATAGTGGGGACGAGGAGGACGTTGCCCGCATTGCGGCGGCTCCTCCTGTTACCACTACCCTACCCCGTGCTAGGATCCCTAGGGACGCTGCTGTTCGAGCCCTCACCCAGAGGATTCGAAACATCGTCCGCCTAGCAGGTGGTAGGGGTCCTGTCGATCGGCAGAAGATACTCCGTCAGATTTCTCGGGCCACCTTTCAGTTGCGAGGACAGACTGCCAGGAGACTTTACAGTTGGCAGAGGGGACAGACAGTTCAGCAGCCTGCAGACACAGTTCCAGTAGTCAGACCCCCGGCGGTTACTCCTGCTGCAGGACGGCGCCCACGTCGTCGAGGACGGAGACAGCAGCGGAGGCCTGCCCAGCCTCAGGTCAGTTCAGAGGTTGCAGTCCCGGAGCAGCCAGTTGCCCGTGCAGCACCCCACCGTAGGAGGTGGGTTTGGAGGCGTCGGCAGGCGGACACCCCTGTCGACCCAGTTGAGCCAGTAGAGACAGCACCACCGTCAGATACAGAGCAGTTTGACGATGTAGATGATTTGATGGATATAGCAGTTACTTCCGAGGCAGAGGCAGTCCCGATGAGGTGCGATGAGGAGGTGGCACCTACTCCAGAGGGATCCCCAGACAGAGTTGAGACAGAGTCAGTCCGTAGCCCTCACAGGATTGGTTCCCCTATGAGTCCGTACATAGCAGCCCTCCAACAACATTTCTTGGAAAACGATGACACACTGACAGATGAGTTGGAGGAGGAGGAGGTACCAGTTCACCGGGTATGTGTGGTTACCCGACGAGGTCACTCGGATGAGAGAGAGGCCGAGGACCAGGACGAGCAGGGAGACCCCGAGGTGGGTGGATCTCCCAGGTCAGTTGACACGGATGCTACCGTTCTACACTTGCAGACACAGATGGCAGAGATGGCCAGAGCCATGGCAGCCATGACAGCACAGTTGACAGCCCTGGGGGCGATGCCTCAGGTGACAGGTGTAGCAGCTACCAGTACCTCCAGAGAGCAGCCAGTAGTACCACCTGCTACAGTAGACCCCGTGGGAGTGGACAGGGTCCAGAGAGTAGTCCCAGCACCACCCACAGTACTTCCTTACACCACTTCAGTTCAGAGTCAGCCAGCTCAGATGTCAGCAGGTCAGATCCAGGATTTGATCGCCCAGAAGGTCGAGCAGGCCATTTCCTCCAGGAAGACTGGAGAGTCAGTCAGCAGGGGGCGTCCTTACCCAGTAGAGTACGAGCAGGAGCCTTACCCCCCTGGTTTCATCCCTCCTAGGTTCAGAGTTTTTGACGGGTTTGGGAACCCGAGGCAGCATGTGGCTCAGTACCGAGCCATATGTTGCAATATAGGAGGGAGTGATCCACTGATGTTGAGGTTGTTCGTCAGCAGCTTGGCGGGGGTGGCGTTTGCTTGGTACGCCGACCTCCCCAACGACTCAGTCAGGACCTTTGCAGAGTTGGAGCAGCTGTTTGTGCAGAGGTTTGTTAGCACAGAGCACAGAGTTACAGTGGGAGAGCTAGTGGTGACCAGGCAGCGTCCCAGAGAGAGTCTCACAGATTACATAGTCAGGTGGAGGAATCTCAGTCTGCAGTGCGAGCCACAGTTACAGGAGCAGCATGCAGTTGAGATCTTGTTGAAGAACATAGATGGTCCGATAGCACCATACCTGAAGGGTTTCACCATTAGAACCTTTCAGAAGCTCCTCACCAAGGTGACCAGCCTACAGGACAGCATACCCGCTGCAGTCCCTCCTAAGGTTGAGAGTCAGCCTTCGCGCAGACCTCAGCGGCAGGAGTTTTTCAGGGGCACCTCCACCTAGGAGAGGAGAGGTTCACAGTACTCAGGGACCATCAGATAAGGGCAAGAAGCCCTTAGTCACTTCAGTACCCCAGCAGCCACGACCAGCTAGTCAGCCACACTCAGCCAGCAGGTCTTACTCAGTTGACCAGCCAGGAGGACAGCCCAGGACCTCCCGCAGGACTCCAGAGAGTCAGCAGTACCTGCAGGAGAAGCTTAGGAAGGAATATCCCTTTAAGAGGGAGAGTGTGAAGAAAAATTTTTAGATTCCTTACTAAGAACAACCTGTTGGTATTCCCTGAGAGCAGTAGAGCAGAGGAGGAGGGTCAGACTGAGCACCCCCTTTACTGTCCTTACCACAGACATGTCGGACATGTGTTGGAAGACTGCTATGTCTTTAAGGACAGAGTAGAGAGACTGATGATCACAGGACAGATACGCCTTCAGGACAGTGATCTAGTGCAGCCTAAGGGCAAGACCCCTCAGACAGTTCAGCTAGTCTCCAGCCCCAGTGATTGTCAGAGTGATGCTCAGGGCACTACTAGCAGTTTACCCACGGGGTTTTGAGGATGATTGGCAGATCTCACTTTCCAGGAAGACTAGGAGGATGATAGACAGAGCAGTTCAGAGCTCAGAGGCAGTTGAGAGTAGGCCACCTCAGGCCAAGTCGACAGTTGCCACTGCAGTTACCACTCCAGCACTTTCTTCCTCCTCTTCTCCTTCTGTTGTAGTGCTAGATAAGCACATTTCCTCTTCTACTTTTTCTTCTTCTGGATGTAATAAGAAAATGTATGAAAAAGAAAAGTATGTTGTAACTGCAGAGGGGAAGACAGGGTTCCTTCCAGCACTTACGCTGAAGGACTTTGTTCTCCCTTCATTTGATGAGGAAATAAAAATAGAAGACGATTCTGAGTACTTTTGGTCTTCTGTGCCTTTTACTTACGTTTCTACTGTTACTCCTAGTTCTTCTTCTTCCAGCACTCGCTCTTCCTCAGTACTACATGTTTCTTATAATATGGATGATTCTAATGATGAGTTTGAGTCTGACGAGAAGAACCTGTTTTTGCAATTCCAGAGGGTGGATGTTACATGGATTCAGATGATGAGTCCGAGGACCCACTCCCAGTACTTGCCTTAGAACCAACACCTGCCACCACCCCTGAACCAAAGGAATCTCCTGTTGAGGATGACTCAATACAGGAAGTTCATTTGCGTTCAGGGAAAGTTCTTCCACCCAGGTTGGCTAAAAATACAAAAGATAAGAATATCATTACCCAGCAGGATGATCCTATCCCTTCCTCCCAGGAGCAGTCTAAGGAGAAAGGGAAAGGCCCTCAGCTGGAAGTTGATTACAATGTGTTGGCACATCTAAGGAAAATTCCTTCTCTTCTTAGTGTCTATGATGCTTTGATGCTGTCACCTGACTTGAGAGAGACACTGGTAAAAGCATTGCTTGAACCAGAGACCTATCAAGCCTTCTTCACTTCTGACCCTGATGATGGGGCATGGCATTTATACAACACGCCATGCATCACTTTCTCTAGTCGTGACCTGTTGTTAGGGACCACTGAGCACAATCGTCCCTTGTATGTCACTGCTGAAGTCAATGGTTTTGAGGTGAACAGGGTCCTCATTGACCAAGGGGCTTCAGTAAACATTTTGACACATGAAACTTTAAAGAACCTCTCCCTGGGTCATTTGAAGCTTACTTCTGATAAGATTATGCTGAAAGGCTTCAATGACCAAGGCCAGCGAGCTTTAGGGTCTATCACCCTGCCGCTGAAGTTTGGAAGTTTTCTAACAGAGGCAAAGTTTCATGTGATTGAGGCTGATACTTCGTACAGGGCTCTCTTAGGAAGGCCTTGGATCCATGAGTATGGAATGGTGCCCTCTACCTTGCACCAATGTATGAAGTTCCTGAGGAATGATGTCGAGTATACCATTCCTGGAGATACCCAGCCCTTTTCCGTGCATGAGATTTCTATCTACGATGATGCCGAGTACTATGTACCTCGAAGGATTCGTAGAGCTCCACCAGCTCAGTCACCAGTGATGCCTGATACTGCCGTACAGGGTCCTGCGCAGTCACCTGCACAGGGTCCTGTACAGTCACCAGTACAGGGTCCATCACAGGTTAGTATTGAGCCAGGTGTTTCCACTGCCCATTCTGATGAAGATCCCTCTCAGTTTGCAGTGAGGCACGAGGGTCCCCCTAGTAGAGGTAGGGGGGAGGACGAGGTAGGGGTAGAGGTAGAGTTTCGATCCGTGAGCCGCGGAACCACGACACTCGGACTCCCCCTCCTCCACACCTTTACACTTCTTCTTTGACTGTAGAGTCCGACTCTTCCGACGATGAAATGATCGATATCCTTCAGCGTCCAGTCACTTCACCACTCCCACATCCCGTCGGCTATGATTCACGGCCTACCTTTCAAAGCCACCTGATACCTGAGGGTGGATTGGTTATTGATATTAGCTCAGACGAGGAAGAAGACTTCCGACGTCAGACTATTACCAGACAACCTTCCCCACATCAGGTACGCGGGATAGGAGTTGGGGATTCCAGTCGAAGAACTTTTAACACCCCTATGGTTGATGATGACGTCCCAGTGTGGGGTAGTCATAATCCCATACCTCACTTGTACGAAACTTTTTCACCGGCACGATCTGAGGAGCGCCCTTCTGTATCCCCCGTAGTATAGGTGCCCCACTGGGTCCTGTGAGACAAGATCTAGAGGAGACCGCTATGGATATAGAGATCAGGAGTGCCCCCCCGTTACTTTTCACCTACTGTAGAGAGCTTGGTTGAGCGGGGTCTCGTTCGTTCCACTTGGCCCGACGAAGAAGCTCTACAGCAGGCCCGAGTCTGGCGAACCGATTTCCCCCAAGGTCTAGGAGGCGTAGGTTATATGGGGTTAAATCAGTCCAGTGATGCCAACATTCGTGTTATTTCCCATGCTTATCCGGTTGTTTCTCTTGCCGATGAAGAAGACCCGGATAGTGGCGATGATAGAATACTTGATGCTCCACAAGAGTTCGAAGATGGCGTCACTTCTGCCATGGACGAACTATGTGAGGTAAACTTAGGCACTGAGTCAGATCCTAGGCCTATTTTTCATAGTGCTCTATTGTCTGATTCAGAGGCTCAGGAATACATCAAGTTACTGTCAGAGTTCAGAGACTGCTTTGCTTGGAACTACACCGAGATGCCTGGTCTAAATCCAGAGGTAGCAGTCCACAAGTTAGCCATTAAGCCTGATGCAGTCCCTGTTAAGCAAGCACCTCGTAGAATGAGGTTGGAAATTGAACAACAGGTGGTCGCTGAAACCAAGAAGCTCATAGAAGCTGGTTTCATTAGGGAAGAGAAGTACCCCACTTGGCTTGCCAACATTGTTCCAGTCCGGAAGAAGAGCGGACAGATACGAGTCTGTATCGACTTCCGTGATTTGAATAAGGCATGTCCAAAGGATGATTTTCCCCTTCCCATTCCTGAGCTTATGGTGGATATAGCATCGTCACATAGCATCTTCTCATTCATGGATGGTTCATCTGGTTACAATCAGATAAAGATGGACCCTGAGGATGAGAAATTCACTGCATTTCGTACACCTATAGGTGTCTTTTGTTACAAGGTGATGCCCTTCGGTCTCAAGAACGCTGGGGCCACCTATCAACGTGCCATGACTGTCATCTTCGATGAGATGATACATGAGCAGGTTGAATGCTATGTGGATGATTTGGTCGTCAAAAGCAAGGTCCGCGAAGATCACCTCAGAGATCTGCGAATCGTTTTTTGAACGCCTGCGCAAGTTTGATTTAAAGATGAATCCTTTAAAATGCGCATTTGGAGTTAGTGCAGGAAAGTTCTTAGGGTTTATAGTTCGTTACCGTGGCATTGAGATAGATCCCTCTATGATCAAGGCCATAGTAGATTTAAAACCCCCTAAGAGTCTTACCCAGTTGAGGTCCTTTCAGGGTAAACTAGCTTTCTTGCGGAGATTTATCTCCAATCTTTCTGGTAGGTGTCATCCTTTCTCTGCACTAGTAAAAAAGGATGCCCGATTCCGTTGGGATGAGAGTTGTCAGGAGGCCTTTGAGAGTATAAAGCGCTACCTGATGAACCCCCCAGTTTTAGCTGCACCTATCCCGGGCAGGCCGTTGATTCTCTACACTACGGCCCTGGATGAGTCTTTAGGTGCACTGTTGGCTCAAGAGAATGAGGAAGGCAAGGAGAATGCCTTGTACTACCTTAGCAGACGATTGATTCCTACAGAGCTTAAGTACCCGGCGATGGAGAAGCAATGTTTAGCCCTGATCTTCGCGGTACAAAAGCTTAGGCATTATATGCTTTCACATAAAATTAATTTGATCTCTAGAGTCAATCCATTGCAGTACTTGATGACCCGTCCGACCCTCTCAGGTCGTCTAGCACGATGGTCTATGATACTACTGCAATTTGATATCACTTTTGTTCCTCAGCGGGCCGTCAAAGGACAGGCTCTAGCTGACTTTTTGGCTGATCACCCGATTCCCTGCTGATTCCCCACTTAATGATGATCTACCTGATGAATCAATTATGAGTGTGGATAAACAGGAGTCCCCTACTTGGGAGTTTTTCTTTGACGGTGCGTCATCCGTTTAAAACCTTAAGTCCAAATAAAACTCCTACAGTTTAGGGTAGGATTAGGCCTGATTTTTGTGTCCCCTGAGGGTCATACTCTACGGTACTCCTATAGTTTATCAGAACCTCGTACTAATAATGAAGCTGAGTACGAAGCTCTGATTTTGGGGCTAGAGTTGGCCATTCAGATGAGTCTTATGCGGGTGAAGATCTTTGGAGACTCCCAACTGATAATCAATCAAGTAGCTGGAGTCTACAAAGTACTTAAGCCTGAGCTCATTCCATATCACAATAAAGCAATGGAGCTCCTGTGCTTAATACCTGAAGTAACTTTGGCCCAAAATACCTAGATCTGAAAATGGAAAAGCAGATGCATTGGCCAAGTTAGCAAAGGAGTTAGCTGACCCTACTGGAAACCCAGTTTCTATTTCTGTCCAGTATCGTCAAGCTCTGTGCCCCGCAGACTTGTCCTCCCCTGATCAGACCCTCACAGTCCTTGCTGTTGATGAGGAGTCAGACTGGAGAGAACCCTTCATAGAATATTTAAAGCATGGTAGGCTCCCAGATGATAGGTCTCTCACTGCTCAAATTAGAAAGACAGCTCTATCATTCGCCTATGTAAATGAAACTTTGTATCGACGCTCTTTTGACCAGATGTGGTTGAGATTCCTCAATAAAGAAGAGGCTACTAGAGTCATGAGCGAGATATATGAAGGGCTTTGTGGTGCTCATCAGTCCGGACCTAAAATGAAAGGCAGAATTAAACGCCTTGGCTACTACTGGCCTACGATGATCCGAGATTGTATGGAGCATGCTAAAAGGTGTCACCAGTGTCAAATTCACGGCACTGTGATTCACCAACCCCCTAATCCGTTGCACCATACTGTTTCTTCTTGGCCATTTGAGGGCTGGGGCACGGATGTGGTGGGTCCTATAGACCCTCCTTCTTCTAAGGGTCATAGATTTATTTTAGCCGCCACTGATTACTTCTCTAAGTGGGCAGAAGCTGTCCCACTTAAGGAAGTTAAATCAGAAGATGTGATGCGTTTCTTCCGCGATAACGTTGTTTATCGCTTTGGTGTTCCGCGCCGTATCATTTCAGATAACGGTCCGTCCTTCAGAAGCACCAAAATTGCCAGATTTGCCCGCCGCCATAACATTAATTGGCGATATTCTTCGATTTACTACCCTAAAGCCAATGGCTTGGCAGAGGCATTTAATAAGACTCTTGTGCAACTAATAAGAAAAAATCCTTGTTGCAAACAAGAGAGAATGGCATGATAGATTACCTGAAGCATTATGGGCATATAGGACTACCTACCATACTCCTACTCAGTCCACCCCATATGCTTTAGCTTTCGGGGTTGAAGCAGTCCTCCCACTTGAGGTCGAGCTCCCCTCACTGCGTGTGGCAGTCAGTTACAATCTATCTGAGGAAGATAACGCCCGATTGAGATTGGAAGAGCTTGATGGTTTAGAAGAGCTTCGCCTGCAAGCTCATCAGAACCTTAAGCTATACCAGGCCCGAATGGCCCGGTCACACGATCGCCTTGTTAGACCCCGTGCTTTCCGGGTAGGTGATTTAGTGCTTGTTTTGCGTAGGCCTATCATCTCGCATCGTCGGCGAGGTGGTAAATTTGAGCCTATTTGGGAAGGCCCCTTCGCTGTAGAGCAAGTTTATGAAGGTGGTGCCTACCTACTTGTTGATGCAAATGGCATTCACCCTATGCCTGTCATCAATGGACAATACTTGAAAAAGTATTATGCCTGAGTCTAGTACTTCACAGGGGGAGCCTCCCTACCACATGTAGATATTCCTCTGTATATGTATCTCCTAGAAGGATTCCTCTTACTTTTCAGCAGTCTGTGTGGCCACGACGATTTGTCCTCTACCACACGACGTTTGTCTTGAAGGGTACAAGGCTATCCTTAGAAGGGTTACACTGATACGCCGTAGGGATATTTTGTACTTCTGTTTGTGCGCACCAATCATATTGGTGCTAGAGCATAGAATTCTCTTGACTTTGCTCCCCTCTGTTTGTATGGCTCAGTCCCCCATTTTCACTTTGCCACCCCAAGTATGGTCTGGGATATCAAAAACCAATAGTTTGAGTCCAGTTTTGAGAGGTGACACCGGGTCCACACCCCTCCTATGATAGTTAGGAGTGGTGATCATGATCCAGTGTCCCTATTGTAGCCTCCTGCCCCTATCAGTCCTGCTCTGATAGATGTGGCTCTTAGTCCATTCATATGAGTTGAATGTGATTAGAGATGTCAGAGTCATTAGTTTAGGCTCTTTTGGAGATAGGATGATGGGTCCATACCCTCCTAGGTTAGTTAAGAGTGGTGATGTCGATCCCCTATCCTAGTGGCGATCTTATAATCCATCAATTTTGACATGATAGTGCTCCCCAGCTCATTCCGATGGTTTGGATGTAAACGGGGTTATCAAAGTCCTAAAAAAAAAAAAACTAAAAAAAAAAAATGTATGTATATGTATACATGTGATAAAAGAGGGAAGCTCTCAAATAGAGCAAAATCGGTTGCCCTTGTCATAGGAGGAACCCGGTAAAACTCTCCAAGAGCCCAAATTCCCCAAATTCTCTTTCTTCTCCCTTGAAAGCACTTTAGTGGTCTCTTCAAGGTTGAGCTCTCACTTAGTTGGTTATAAGTCTATGTGATTCAAAAATGCCTCTCCCTGCTAGTGATGTGGTACACCGCATTTTAGATGACAACATCACTACCTCCCGGGCTCAGATCTTTTGAGAAAAAGATCACCCCCCGCTACCCTCTTTTAGCAGCTTACTCTCCCATTCATACACTACTCTGAGTTGTCAGAGTGGTCCTATGAATGATTGTTGTGTTACTTTCACTTCTCACAGGGTCCTACCTGATTGAGGTAGTTGTTACCACTATGACCCACGATAATCATAGATCTCACTCATGATTATCGTACTAGGTGTCAGGAGTGCTCCCTTGTCACCTCAGAGTTTAAGCTGTGATGTAGTACATCTGTTCTCAGGTGTTAGCACCACAGTTTCAGGAGCTCCGATTTTCCATTGGAAGACCGACTCCTGGGTTTCTTTCACCAGCTTATTTTAGCATTTGTTCCCTACTCTTAGCTGCTAGAGTAGCCCCGTGGATTTTTTTTTGATTGTTTTCACTTCTCACAGGGTCCTACCCAATTAGGGGTAGGTGTTACCACTGTGACCCTTCTAGTAATCATTGATTTTGATTACTATCCTCGGTAGTGAGGATGTCGCCTGACTACCTAAAGTTGTTTTCTTAGTTGTGGTGTGGTACACCTATTCTCAGGTGTTAGCACCACGACTTTAGGAGCTTTTATTTTCCAGTAGAAGATCAGCTCCTGAGTTTCTTTGCACCCCTACTCTCCACATTCATAATCTACTCCTAGCTGCTAGAGTAGCCCTATGGATGTTGTGTTATTGCTTTTTCTCCCCACAGGGTCCTGCCCGATCAGGGTAGGTGCTACCACTGTGATCCTGCTGACGATACTTCACTTCTATACATGATTACCGTACTCAGGTGGTAGGTGTGTCCCCTTCACTACCTAGAGCTACTTTTCTCCTCGTGGTGTAGTATACCTTGCCCAGGATACTAACATCACCACTTTGAGAACTTTGATCTTTTAACAGAAGATCAGTTCTTTTACTACTTTTTCGTGACCCATGTTATCATTCATACTCTAGACTCAGTTGCCAGATCAGTCCTATGAATGTGTCGAGATCACTTTCACTTTTCACAGGGTCCCACTAGTTTGTGTGGGTGTTACTACTGTGAGATTTTTACTTACTCAGAGTTTTTGTCCTTGGTAGAGAGGATGATCCCTCGCTACTTTGGCTCTTTCTCTTACCTGGTGATATAGGGCATCACACCTTAGATGCTACCACCACCTTTTCCTTGAGTTTTGATCCTCTAGTAGAGAGTCGGCTCTTTCAGATGCTCTTACCACTTGTTTTCCCATCGAGATCCGACCCCTAGCTGCCGGAGAGGTCCTTTGGATGTTTTGATCTTGTTTCTACCTCTTACAGGGTTCCCATCAGTTAGTATGGGTCCACCACTATAGCCTCTCTTTGAGGATTGTTTTTACCAGGCATAGTCCCGCCTTCTGTAGTTGAGGTGCCCCCCTCGCTACTCGAGTTCTTTTTACTCCTTTGGAATGAGATCGCCCCTTTACACACTTTACAGCGGGTATATCTCTTCCAGCCTTCTGGAGGGATGTCGTTCTAATGTCTTCTCCCCCCCCCTTGTGTAGGGTTAGGGTTCTCTAGGAGATCCTGACAGCATTTGGATACTCATGGCCACGACGATTTGTCCTCTACCATGTGGTTACCAGGTTGCTAGAAAGGGTTCCCTAGGTGGCTCTGCCCTCAAAATTGTCCCATTTACTTACCTCTTTTTCCCTCACATCCCTACACAGATGCGTGTTGGGATGATGTCGAGGTGACTTTTGACCTTATATTCTGCTGTTTGAAATGAACAGACAGATAATTGAGTTTACCTGGTAGAGAGGACCTGACAGAGCACCTGGCAGGTACTCCTCGCCACGCTCTCGTTTGCCCTGTCCTGATCAGGCAGGCATCAGAGCCTGACTCTTTATTCACTCAGTTGAAATGAATGGGTGGGTATTGAGCCCTTCTTCATCTACAAGACCGCACTGGCTACAGCAGATGTCGAAGCTTACCCGTTGAGTGAGCCTGACAGAGTCCCTGGGAGGCTCAATTCCTCAACGTTTCTTTCTTTTACCTCGGATGCCCTGTAAAAGACTACGCAGGCTTCCACTTCGTGGTTCATGAGCTTCTCGCTGAGGTCAGGCAGAAGTAGTGGCCACCCCAATCCACTGTTCCGAAAGGAGCAGGAGGGGCGGGATCCTTTTCACCCTCTACCCGCTGTCCAGATGCGGTCAGCCTGGTAGTTGGTTTTACTTTACCGTTGAGTGAGCCCGATAGAGTCCCTGGGAGGCGCAATTCCTCAACAACCCTTTACTTCGGATGTCCTGTAAAAGACTAAGCAGGCTTCCATTTCGTGGTTCATGAGCTTCTTGCTGAGGTCAGGCAGAAGTAGTGGCCACCCCAATCCACTGTTCCGAAAGGAGCAGCAGGGGCGGGATCCTTTCACCCTCTACCCGCTGTCCAGATGCGGTCAGCCTGGTAGTTGCTTTTACTTTACCGTTGAGAGAGCCCGACAGAGTCCCTGGGAGGCATTCCTCAACAACCCTTTACTCGGATGTCCTGTAAAAGACTAAGCAGGCTTCCATTTCGTGGTTCATGAGCTTCTTGCTGAGGTCAGGCAGAAGTAGTGGCCACCCCAATCCACTGTTCCGAAAGGAACAGGAGGGGCGGGATCCTTTCACCCTCTACCCGCTGTCCAGATGCGGACAGCCTTGGTAGTTGGTTTTACTTTACCGTTGAGTGAGCCTGAAAGAGTCCTTGGGAGGCGCAATTCCTCAAGACCCCTTTACTCGGATGTCCTGTAAAAGACTACACAGGCTTCCACTTCGTGTCTTCTTTACTTTTGCTGAGGTCAGGCAGAGGTATCGAGTCACCCCAATCCACTGTTCTGAAAGGATCAGGAGGGGCGGGATCCTTTTCACTTTCCACCCTGCTGTCTAGATACGGTCAGGCGGGTAGCTGGTTTTACTTGGTAGAGAGGGCCTGACAGAGCACCTGGCAGGAACTCCTCGCCTTTTTCTCTGAGTGTCCTGTTCTGATCAAACAGGCACCAGACTTCGTGACTCCCTTTATTTGTCGCCCTGAGTGGGCCGGGAAAATACTGAGTCATCCCAATCCACTGTCCTGAAATAGGCAGGAGGAGATGGGATCTTTTCACCTTTTATCCTGCTGTTTGAAATGAACAGACAGGGAGTTGGTTTACTTGGTAGAGAGGGCCTGGCAGAGCACCTGCTAGGAACTCCTCGCCACCTTTTTCCCTGAGTGTCTTGTTCCGGTTAGGCCGACACCAGGCTTCGTGATTCTTTGGTTTGCTGACTTGATTTGGTCAAGCAGATACTGAGTCACCCCAGTTCATTGCTACGAGATGGGCAGGAGGATATGGGATCCTTTCACCTTCTATTCTGCTGACCCGATATGGTCAGCGAAATAGTCGGTCTACTCTCACTACCTTACTTTTTGATTCTTTCTCTTGGCTCCGCTCCTGTTACGGAGTGAGGCCAGAAGAGAATCCCCCTACCCTTTTTCACCTTAGTGGTGATCTTCACTTTTGATTCTCCTTTCTTCTCTGCCCTCGCTACAGGGCAAGGCTATGGGAGAATCCCCTTACTTTGTTTTCACCTTTCTAGGTGATCTTCACCGTTGGTTCTGTCCTTGGCTCTACCCTTATCGAGGGGCAAGGCCGGGAGGAGACCCTTCTACTGGTTCACTGCTTCAGTGTACCTTGCATGCGCACTGCTGTTTTCACTCTCCCCTAGGCTCTACCCTCGTTGTGGGATAAGGCCAGGGGATGAGTTTCCTACCTTCTTCCACCTTTGCTGATACTCTTTCGTTCTTTTACTTGGGCTCTCTACTTTACTTTCTGTGGCTTAGTCGGTCAACGCCAACACGAGCGGTTCACTAGTTGTTCGCCACTCCTGTTGGGGGGTCCGTTTGTTGACCTCGATTTTGCCCAGACCCGGGCCTAAAGAGTTGACTTGGTCAAATTGACCAAGCCAGACCCTATGGCCCTCCCCACTGGGTTCAGTGGGTCGAGTCAAGTCTGTCGAGCCCGAGCTTGGACCCTGGGTCAACCCGGTTGACCAGGTCAACCAGAATTGACCAAATGGGGACCCTTTAAGCCTAAAATCTTTTTTTTTAATTTATTTTTCATGGTTTCTTGAGCTCGAGCCCCACCCCCTTGACTCCCTTGACTGGTTTGACCAAGTTAATCGTTGACTTGGTCAAACCAAGTCTTAAATAGGTTTAAATAACCTATTTAGAGCCCAATTAAGAGCCTAATCAATGCCATTAACTCCTCCCCTTGATTTCAAATTGAAACCACGGCCTAAACCGACCTATTTCCCTCCTAATTAACCCCTGATTTAATCTTGGCCATTTACTTTAGGTCTAGGGCGTTAAAATAGGAGAAATCAAGTCCAATTTTGGATCTTTTTGCTCTTTCTTTCTCGAGAGACTTCCTCAACCTCTGGGATTTTGTGTGAGAGCTCCCACATACTTCCTTCACTTTTTAGAACCAAATCCCGACGTCCAGACCTCGCCGAAGGTGATCCTCCGGCGAACCCGAGACGTTTCACGTTCCAGGACGAATCCCGGCCGATCGAGCGAGCTTCAGATCTCGACGTCAACTAGGAACTTTCTCTTTAGGATCCCACGAGTCCAACGAGACCAAGAACTCCCGAATCCACCGTGTGGATTGAGGTAAAATATAAACCCTAGTTTAGAACACTTAAGGTTAAATAACTTTGTACACACCGCGTTTTAGAACTCAATCTTTCTTCCCCATTGATTGGGAGAACGAAGCCAAAACACCCCTAGGGGTTCGATTCGGCTGCCTGCATGCGCAGGTTTGATCTGGGCCGTCGGATCCATGATCTACGGATCAGATCCCGTCGCACGGCCCCCCTCTGCCCGACCGCGGGATTGATCTGGCGGACGAGATCATGGTCCGGCTAGATCGGGAGCGTTCGTTCAAACGGCGGGCCATCCGACGGCGGTCGGTTCAAGCCGACGTGGCTAAGTGGACCGGCGGGTCCGCCGGTTGATTGCCGCAATCATTGCGGCAATCATTGTCGGCGGTGCAATGATTGGCCGCGGTTGTCGGGACGAACCAAAGGGCGCCACGTGTCCGGTGCGGGTCCCGCCGCCGTTTGATATGATTTAAATTAATTTTAAAACCTATTTTTCATTCAAAAAAATTCGCCAAAAAATCGTTTTTTCGTCCGATTTCCGATTTTGACGTATAATACCTCGTTGGATTCGTATCGTCGTCCTCTACATGATAAAAAGTTATTTTTCTTTTCTATTATTTTAATTATTTTAAATAATTAATACTATTCTAATTACTTTAATTAGTTAAATTAGTGAAAAATATTACTAATAATTAAAATGTTGCTATTATTATATATTTTAAATTACTTTAATCCTCATAACTATTAAAGTATTATCTTATAATATTTTTAATAATTATTTTTAAATTTTATTTATTTTAAATTACTTTTAAACTATTTATTGCATTTAATCTTCCAAAATTCATAACTTCCTTATTTTTAATCCGCTGTCGACGCACAGCGCCTCGTTTTTGAGCGTATTTGAAAGCTGCACATCTAGAATTCTGTACTGTACAAATATTTTCAGTATATCTGTGTTTATTTTGAAAACAGCAAACTGGATTATTTTCAAATATTATTTTTATTATACTTAAACTTCGAAATTACATAACTTTGTCGTTTTAAGTCCGCTGTCGACGCACAGCACCTTGTTTTGGATGTACCTTGAATTCTGCATAGTTTGCAGCTGTTTTCAGTTGAAAATTTTGTCTGCATTTTCTGTCATTTCAAAAACAGTGAAATTGGACTATTTTAGAATATTATTTTATTGTATTTGAACTTGTAAATTTCGTATCTTTTTCGTTTTAAACCGGATTTTTACGTATAACCCCTCGTTATTTTCAGAAAAGCGAGCTTTATGTTTTGAAACCATTTCCAGCCCTTGATTTTGGCTGTTTTGATAGATCACTATTTGGATTCGATTATTCGAGTATTTTTTATATTAAATATTAATTGTAATGATTATTTTCATGATACAAACTTTTTTTAAATCGTTTTGAGGCGTTGATTGAGTGATCAGTGGGTCTACCTATATCCATGTATTATGAATTGATTTACCTTTTAATCATTTTATTTTCTAAAATATATATTTTTATATTTATAAGTATTTTGAAACTATTTTAAAATTACTTATAATTAAATCCTAATTTTGGGAGACCTGCTATTTCATGAAATTTTTAGAAATGGATCTTATGTATGAAGAGCAATCATGGGGGAGTGGGTTAGTGAATGGTTGAGTCCCAATCTCCTCCAAACAATTGGAAACACTTTCTCTGGTCATTCCTGACTTTTGGGAGTGATTCCAATCAGTTTGGAGCTGATTTGGATCAAAACAATAAAAAAGGCTATTTAGTAGGAAATTTAGAAAATCCCCTTAAATACCCCGATCTTTAGAAATCCATAACTAATTGTAGAAAATTCCAAATTAGGTAAACTCACTTGCATTAGACTCCAATTAGGGTCTAGTATTTATTAAAAATCTTAGGTTCCTAGAAAATGGCCAAGATTAGAAAGTCAACATTTTGGTCAACCCTAGTCTATAGGATAGGGCCCGAAACTTAGAAAATTCATAACTTTGCCTAGAAAACTCCGATTCCAGCCTACTACCTGGCTAACCATTCGTATTAAGGCCTAGTACTTTTCTAAGGTGATTGGAGACCCAGACTTAGTCTTTCTACCATAGTGACTTTTTGGACCCCTTAGCTTAGTTCCTAGCAGGACCTAGAACTTTCCAAAATTAGCTAATATAACTTTAACTTTAAATATCAGTCCCCTAAGCTCTTAAAATTGATCAACAAATTGAAATAATTAAAATGAACCATAATTCACTAATATTTGAATTTCAACTAAAATATCCTTTTCAGACTCCCAACAAACATGAACTATAGATAACTTTAACTAACCACCCTGCTTAGAACCTATCCAAACCTCACCAGCCTTACACACACGTAGAATTGTTTGCTAGGGCACCACTTCTAGATTTAGGTTAGGCCGCTGGGTTTTACTTTTCTGCTGTGTGTCGGAGCTTTCCGTGGATTTCATTACATGCTGTTTGAAAAATGATTAGTGTGTTTGCTTATTTTTTCCGTACTCTTTGATGTGATGAGCGCTAGATCTACCCATAGGTTAGGAGCGCTATATATATACTGTTCTTTCGTGCAGGTGGCCATGCTCAAGCTAGTAAAAGTGGGGAGCATTATAATTATTTCTAATAATGTTTTATGCAGGTGCTTGCTCAGCTCCCCCTAAATAAAAAATGAGGGCTAAATTAATAATTATAAACTGCACAGAGGGAGCTGCTTAGCCCTCAAAATTAAGAGCATGGCTTGGCACAGGGTCAATGGTGTTAGCACTTTTATTTTCATATAAACTGCTTGAGATTTTTATTAGGATAACCATGCAGGTCCCTTTAGAATTTTTCTGCTTTTCAATTAATGTAATATTCTGTAATAATTGTTAAGAGTTGTGAAAACTACTTTGAGTTGGGATATTCTTATCCAACTTGGATTCCAAAAGAAGAAGGCATCCCTAAAGGGGAGAGTCTTCTTCCATTTGGAAGATTCGAGTTGGATGGCTTTAGATATCCAAAGAGAAAAGGCAATGCTCCATATCAAGGGGGAATTGTCTCTTCGTTTGGATATTCAAGCCACGACGGATCCAAGGAGTACAAGGAAGAGATTTCCAAGGAGTCCAAGGAGGAGACCCAAGGAGTCCAAGGAGGGAGAGTTCCAAGGAGCCCAAGGAGGAGACATATAGAAAGCTAAAGATTGAAGACCCAATATCCCACTCAAAGTTGTTGGCGTCTGTCATAGACTTAGAAATTTGGGTTGTTGGCAGTGGTGCCCGGCCACTTTACTTCTGCATACCCTGGGTTGTAATTAAAGGACAGTTGGCCTACGGACATTTACTTGATTAGTTGGATTTATATTGATGTGTTTACCTGATTGTGCAGTAGAAATTGCATGCTTTTCATAGGTTTCTTTCCTTGCATGCCGATTTTGTTTTCGCCTGGATTTCGTTAGGCTCTCTAAGGAATATAAAATTTTTCTACTCATAATCAAAATTTAATATTTAAGTTTTAAATAATTTAAAAACTTAACGAACCTAGAGAATTGCCGGAATTATCCGGGGTCGCATGCATATTACTGCATTCCTCTCTCCTTCTAATAAGACATCTCCCTGCCTGCGGGTAGAGTCCGGATAATCTGGCCTATGAGGATGAAGTGCCGGACCTAGGGAGACCCAGTCTTTTCTAAAAAATTATTTTCTATAAGCCTGTCTTTTAAACTCCAAAGCATTCATGAGCTGACATTTTAACTAACATGCATTGCATTAGTAACTAATTAATTAAAAATTTAATTGCATTAGTTAAGAGCATTCACCCTACATAAGTCAAGGACCAATTAGGAAATTCTCTAGATGTCGGTCCTATTTCCAATAACTGTACCATCCACCCATCTTTCATAATTGACTGGACAACATGATTTTAAAGCGATTAGGTGGTTAGCTGGCACCCCAATCCAGGCCGGGGTAAGTCCAGGTTTTGCATAACATTAGCTAGGACACTGGTCTTAGTGTGTGTCGAACACTAAGTCCAAACTAGATTTAGGATTCGAGGCAACTACATTCGGTCTCGTAGTATGCCTTAAATAGTAGGTAGGTCCCTTCTTTTATGGGACCCTAAATCCTACTTATCCGCATCATAGGATGACGCTACCTCCATCTCTTCTCTCACGCATATGGTTGATTGCTTGTCTTTCTTTCTCCAGTTTCCCTTTAGTGCCCTAGAGCCTCCGAGTGCTGGTTTGAGCCACGCATGTTTGATTCAGCCCTTCGGACCTTTCTTCCCTTTGAGTAGGATTTCCTAGTCTTTACCTAGGTGCCAATCCCAATTTGAAAAAGATAATGTATGATCCTTAATCGAGAGTTTTCTCGGGCTCCGGCCCGGGATGTAATTTAACCACGGGGGCTTGCGCCCGTGGGAAACTTGGCCCCGCAATCTACTTTACCCCACTCGATCTCTCGTATCGGGTGGGGGAAACCCGTGACTAGGTCGTGTATATTGCTACCCATTGGGAGTGTTGGCGACAGCCTCTATCCCCAATGGTTAGTCGTATGCACGATCCAATCTGCCCTCCCACCCATCGACCTGTTCGTGTCGAGTGTAGAGATCTACGATCATTTTGTCCCACAGGGATAGTGCGGCCGTACCCTCTGCTTTCATACCCCACGAGCGGTGCTCTTTCGGAGGTCTACAGGTTTTTTAAAAAAAAACCCATGCACGCTTTTGTTGCGCGTAGTGGGAGAAAAAAAAAAAATACAACCGCTGCAGTGTGGTCTCACAAACACCAACCGTGCACGTCTTTGTTGAAGTGGCGGGTAGGCGGCCTCTTGGTTCTTCCCGGGGGGAGACGCCGGGAGGCTGCCGAATTTTTGTGTCCGAAATACAGATAAGGACTTGGAGCAGAATGGGACTTGTGGACTTGATTCAATCTACTTAAATAAACTTGAACCCAAATGAATTCAATTCTAATTGAAATGAACAAGAACTTGATTGAACTCATTATGGACTCGGACTTGAACTCATGCGAAAGACTTGATTTGAACTCAAGTGAACTTACCATTTAGACCACATGGAATTCAGCTTGAACTTATACTTGAACTTGCAAGATGAACAATGGCATGACTTGAACGTTTGAAATATTTGAGTGTGACTATAAGAAGTACTCACTAAGACTTGAACTCAACATTGTTTGAACTTGAAAGATGATAAAAGATTTATGTTAAAATCTCAATGACTATAATTTATTCATAATCGAATGAAAGGACTTATGTGGAATCATCATACATGTTGCAATCCCTCTCGTAAGCATGATTTCACTTCTAAGTGATAAAGAATTTGTGCAGGCTTGTGATGAACCAAAGGACTACAAAATGAAATTAGTAGTGTTCATACCAATCAACTCACAAGTTTATGATAAGTTTTGAAAAGAAGAGATACTAATGAATGTGATTTATTCATAAAGAAAGATCAATTGGGGGATACAATAATATGCTTGCAATCAATCTACAAGGTCTGAAGAAAATTAGAAGAAATTGTCATATTGGTTGGAATACAAATTGACAACCAATAACAACATTGATGCTATCATTCAAACAAGACGATGATTGACCCATGGCGTTTATCCTGATCATCCAAATGAATGTAAGCATATGAACAAGAAATGTAAGACAAATGAAGAACAAGCACTCAAAGGTTATGCAAATAAAGAATGAAAGAGTTGAGATATCTCAGGCTATTCAAATGAAGCAGTATCCAAGCAATGACCAAAGATTTAATGAAAGATACGCAATAAATGTTAGATGCTTATGCAATACTGTAACATAAACATGTACATTCAATTTTGTGAGCAGTGGAATGAACTCAAAACATATGCAATAACTCTATTCACCACAAGTGCTGAGGGATTTCATGCCAGATATGAAGGTCACTTGTGAACACAAATATACACACCAAACTATTCATGAATGGTGATGAGGGAGATCCAATGAATGCTATATCACCTTGACGGTCCATCACTAGTCAATATTAAGTAACTACATTGATCTGCTAAGAGAAAAGGGTTATGATACTACAACAAATACATACCTTTGTGATTAAATCAAGAGACTCGTTAGTGCACTACAATCCACCTACAGAAAGCAACAAGTAGTGCACGACAGTCCACATGTACAAAGCAGTGAATAACTCAATTCAAAAACTGCTACAACACGCCATCGGATCTGCAACGCTAGTATTAGCGGACAGAAGGCGTGTATAAGCTTTATAATGAAATGTTGTGTGCATCCAAATTACAATTACCTGCATAACTACAAATATTTTAATACCCCCGCACATGCACTGTAGCTTGTATACATATAGGTACACAAAAAGGGGGTATATAATTAAAACCCGCATGGGTCCCGACGAGCGTGTTATTGGTACACACG
>JACXSL010000100.1:0-25000 GCA_019514585.1 Dendrobium officinale
TAGGATGATAGGCTCAATTTAGAAAGAATATGCCGCCAAATCTATTTAAGAATTACTTATTTTTGGACATCATCCCGGTGGATCGTCCTGGACTATAAAATATCATCCCGGACAATCTAGGACAACTTTTCCAATATTTCTCTAGAATTTAAGAAAAGCAATTATAACTTGATTGCATGAACAAATTATCCTGGACGATCGCAGGATCGTCCGGGACGATACGCTGGACAATTGGACATCGGACAACTCTTTTTCAAGGCAATGTTCAGGACAATATTCCACGATTTGTATTGATCGTCCAGGATGATATATTATCATTCTAAAAGATATGAACAAATTTCTTTTGATCATCTTAAATCGTCCCGGCTGATTGAGCTTAATTTACATTGATCGTACAGAACGATAGGAATATCATCTTGGACGATAAAGTCGGCAACTTGCATTAATGAGCTCATTTTGAGATCTTCTATTTAAGCTATAATATGACACTTTGTAAGCATCTTTGGAAGTCATTGTAGCTTCATTCATTTTGGGAAAACTTGAAGAGAGAGCTTGAAAGGGAGTGAGGAAAGGGTGGAGTTTGAGAGATGGAGAAGATCCTGTGAGGGGGGACTCAAGGGAGTGTGGAGCGAGTTCGACATGGTTTCTCCGGCAAGATCGCACCTGAATACCTTTGGATTCAAGGCTTGTCTCGAGGGAAGTTCACCAAATAAGAAGATCTCTTTGGTGTCAAAGGACCCGATGACTCCGCCGCACCGGGGAAGGTGGAAGTGATTTTGTAAGGCGTTCTCCGCCTAGATGTGGGGGCAAAAGGAGAGACACTTAGTTTAATGCAATACTCGGAGGGTGCCTTCGAGGAGTGGACGTAGGTCAAGGTTTGACCGAACCACTATAAATCTAGTGCGTTCTTTCCTTTATTACTTCCGCATTTAATTTTTGCATTTGGTTTTCTTTGTGGTGATATTGGTTTTGATTTGTATTTTGATTTAAAGAGTCTTCTTTTCCAATTCACCTCTCTCTTTATTAGCCTTGGGCTAGTTCGTAGGGCCTAACATCCCTAACGAACTTTCAAGTGGTATCAGAGCAGTATTCATAAAATCTAGTTTTTAAAAGCTTTTGAATTTCAATCCATGGCTAATTTTTCAAATCATAATATTGAGGAAGGTTATTCAATCACCATATCTCCTTTATTTGAAAATATCTCATTTGATTTTTGGAAAACTCGCATGTCTACTTTCTTGCAATCGATTGATTTTCGCATGTGGCATATGATTTTAACTGATTATTCTTCACCGTCACGTGTTATAGATGAAGTTAAAACTGATATTCCTTTTAATCAATGGAACAGGGAAGAACAACTTGAAAGTTCTCTGATGGAGCTAGAAAGTGCTCTGATACCACTTGAAAGTGCTCAGATGACACTAGAAAGTGCTCTGATACCACTTGAAAGTTCGTTAGGATGTTAAGCCCTATAGAACTGGCCCAAGGCTAAATAAAGAGAGTAGTGAATTAGTAAAGAAGAAAGTTTAAGTAAAGTACAAACCAAAATCACCACAAATAAAACAAATGCGGAAATTAAATGTGGAATCAAATAATAAGAAAGAACACACCAGATTTATAGTGGTTCGGTCAAACCTTGACATACGTCCATTCCTTAGAGGCACCCTCCAAGTATTGCACTAAAATAAGTGTCTCTCCTTTAGCCCCCACAGCTAGGCTGAGAAGCCCTTACAAAATCACTTCCACCTTCCCTGGTGCGGCGGAGTTGTCGGGTCCTTTGATACCAAAGTGAACTTCTTCTTTGGTGAACTTCCCTCGAGAAAAGCCTTGAATCTGACGGTATTAATATGCAAGCCTGCTGGAGCAACCGTGTAGAATCCCCCTCCACACTCCCTTGAGTCCCCCCTCAAAGGATCTTCTCCCTCTCTCAGACTTCACCCTTTCCTCACTCCCTTTCAAGATTTCTCTTCAAGTTTCCCCCATAAGAACGAAGCTACAATGGCTGCCAAAGACACTTACAAAGTGTCATGGCATAGCTTAAATAGAAGATCTCAAAATAAGCTCATTAATGCAAGTTGTCGACATTATCATCCAGGACGATAGGCATATCATCCTGTATGATCAGTTCAAATTTAGCTCATCAGCCCGAGACGATTTGGGATGATCAGAAGAAAATTGATTACATCATCCTGGATAATCTCACGATCGTCCCGAACGATTAGTTTAAAACCAATTTCAATCATCCTGATCATCGCCCTGAATAGATTCTGGCCGATGTAAATCATCCAGGTAGTCGTCCTGACTGATTCTTTGATCATCCCAGACGATGTGATCGTATCAATCAGCCATTAATGCTTTCCAAAGGTACCAAATCAATTTAAGCATAATTGAGTTAGATCGTCCTAGACAATGTATATATCGTCCTGTCCGATTTCCCAAAATAATGAATACCTATTCTGATCATGGCGGTTGATTCTTTCTGAATTGAGCTTATCGTCCAGGCCGATCGGCTCATGACGGCTTGCCTTAATAAGGATGACCTTATTAGGGTTTCTCTTTTTAGACCGATCGTCCAGGCCGATATAAATATCATCCCGGACGATGTTACCAAAAATAGAAATCTTTAGGGAACAACAGAAAAGTCTTCCAAGCTACAAAATACCAGGAGCCACACCAAATACAATAGACTCAAGAAAGGAAAAAATGTACAAACTGACTCAGACCTAGTCTACCCAATCTTGAGCTGATTCCAAATTGTAGTCCGATCGTGTGAACCTGAAATGTCAGTACATAAGGCAGTCGTAGAGAAATAAAAATATTTTCTATCATCAAAATCATAAACCATTGATCCGCAACACAACTCAAAGCTCAATTGAATGCAAAATCATTAAATTGCTTTTTCTGTGCTTTAAATTTTGAAAATTTTATGTTAGTATTCACGTGCACTACTGATAAGGAAGTTTGGGATAAACTACACACCATATACAAAGGCACTAGTGAAATCAAGCAATCCTTGTTGAATATGTTAATGCATGATTTTGAACTATTTTCCATGAAATCTTATGAGGCGATCTTAGACATGTATACTAGGTTTATTCAAATTGTGACATCATTGCATGCTTTAGGAAAAAAAATTTTCAAATTTTGAAAAAGTTAACAAAATTCTTCGTTGTCTACTGGATAAGTTTGAATCTAAAATTATTGCTATTTGTGAATCAAAAAATTTGAATGATTATTCTATTGATAATTTTATTGGCTCACTCATTGCCTACGAGTAAAGTTTGGGTCAAAGACTTTTGGATACAGGTGAAACGATTGTTCTAAAAGCTAAAGATACGGAAAAAGAAAGCTTAGTTGGTGACGAAAGCAATGACTTGACAGGCAAATTAAAAAGCTCACCAAAGCATAAGCATCAGCAAAAATGGAAAAAAGGTAAAAATGATAAGGATGTTAATATTTCTTCTAACGTTATTTGCTTTCGATGTAGGAAGCCTAGACATATGAAAAATCAGTGCCCTAATTTAAAAATTCTTCCTGCGAAAGAAAAGAGTAAAGCGAAGCAAATTTTAAATTAGGTAAATAAGAAAAAGCAAAAAATCTCCTGGGTAGACCTGGCTTCTGAAGCATCGGATCAGGAGAAAGCTAATGGTTAAAAGTCTTGTTTGTGTGTTTGTGTTGTGTTTGGTTTTTAGTTATTTTTTTGTTTTTTATTTTATTTCAATTTTATTTTGTGTTTTTGTCTTTGTTTATTCTTTGAATTTTTTTTCTTGTTTCGTGAAATTTTTTCTCTGATCAACACACACATTCACTTTTCTAAAAATGAAAAATCTACTTCCTGTTTTTTCTTGAAATCTTTGATAAGTTGTAATTGACTTCTCAAAAAATAGTCAAAGGAAGGAAACTCATGTTTTTGACTCTCAATCTCTATTTTCTAAAAGAGGTTATTCTACTTTTGATTTAAAATCTTTTTCATATTTTAAATTAGTCTTTGAAACTAAAATTTTTTTTCTCCATACATTTTATTTATCGCATAGGGATCTTTTGCAAGTTGTTGAATCTAACTCATAATTTTCTTAATCAAGAATTCTCTTTATTAATAGGATGAGTTTACTTTTGTTTTTAATATTTCAAAAATATAGCATATTAAAAAAAAATTGGCCAATGATGCCAAAAATAAAAGATGCGCAAAGACGCCAAATTGAAAAATATACACAAAAGTATATCAAAAATCAAAAGATGCGTAAAGAGCACCATTCAAATTGACAAGAGGCATAAAATTAGCCCACAAAATTTAATGCTTACCATTTTTGTACTTCTTAAAAGCTTAAGAAAACCCTTGATACTTTCGATACTTGATTTTAAAAAACATGATTTCTGATTCAACAATTCGTGCATTAATCTTTTATTAGATATATTTTATGAAAGGAATTTTGAAAAAATTAGTGTTTCTTTTTCTAATTTATTCCATGATTTAGATATTGAATTAAAAAGTTTTTGAGCCTTTTTAAAGAATTTGAGTTTGGATTATCAAATTCTGAATTTCTAACCCTTTTTGGGCTATACGTTGTCAATACAATTCTACTAAGTTTTTTATTAAAATTAAGAGGTAACTTTCTCATTTTAAGAATATTTGTTTTGTTCACTATATCAGAGATCATTTTGTCTATTAATCATTTTGTTTGTGCACCTTCTGTTTTTAATAATGTTAAAGGGGAAGAACGTATTGTTGAATTTATATTATTTATCTTTTTTCTTTCTTTCAAAAAATTATAAAACATCAATTTTTTTTTATCTCCCCTATTTTTAAAGTTTTATTCTAGTGAGGGGGAGATTAGGAGAAAATGTTCCTTTTTTGAAAATTCAAATTAAATTATTTGCCATCATCAAAAAGGGGGAGATTGTTACGGATCTGTTTTAATGGTTTATAATTTTGATGATAGCAAACACTCTTATTTCTCTATAATTGCCTTATCTACTGATATTTCAGGTTCACACGATCGGACTGCAATTTGGAATCAGCTCAAGATTGGGTAGACTAGGTCTGAGTCAGTTTGTACCTTTTTTTTCCTTTCTTGAGTCTATTATATTTGGTGTGTCTCCTGATGATTTGTAACTTGGAAGATTTTCTGTTGTTTCCTAAAGATTTATGTTTTTGGTAACATCGTCCGGGATGATATTTATATCGTCCTGGATGATTTATCCAAAAGTAGAAACCCTAATTAGGGCATCCTCATTAAAGTAGCCATCATTATGCAAAAACATCATCCTGGATAATTTTGTATCAGCCAAGACGATGGGCTCAATTTAGAAAGAATCTGTCGCCAAATCTATTTAGGAATTACTTATTTTTGAACATCGTCCCGGTGGATCGTCCTAGACTATAAAATATCATCCGGATGATCCAGGATAATTTTTCCAAAACTTCTCTAGAATTTAAGGAAAGCAATTATGACTTGATTGCATGATCAAATCGTCTTGGAGGATCGCAAGATCGTCCGGGACGATGCGCTGGACAATTGGACATCGGATAGCTCTCTTTCAGGGCGATGTTTAGGATGATATTCCATGATTTGTACTGATCGTCCATGATGATATATTATCATCCTGGATGATATGAACAAATTTCTTATGATCGCCTCAAATCGTCCCGGCTGATTGGGCTTAATTTACAGTGATCGTACAGGACGATAGGAATATCATCATGGACGATAAAGTCGGAAACTTACACAAATGAGCTCATTTTGACATCTTCTATTTAAGATATAATATGACACTTTGTAAGCGTCTTTGGCAGTCATTGTAGCTTCATTATTTTGGGGGAAACATGAAGAGAGAGCTTGAAAGGGAGTGAGAAAAGGGTGGAGTTTGAGAGAGGGAGACGATCCTGTGAGTGGGGACTTAAGGGAGTGTGGAGGGGGTTCCACACGGTTGCTCCGGCAAGCTCGCACCTGAATACCGTTGGATTCAAGGCTTGTCTCGATGGAAGTTCACCAAAGAAGAAGATCTCTTTGGTGTCAAAGGACCCTGCGACTCCGCCGCACCGGGGAAGGTGGAAGTGATTTTGTAAGGGCTTCTCCGCCTAGCTGTGGGGGCTAAAGGAGAGACACTTAGTTTAGTGTAATACTCGGAGGGTGCCTCCGAGGAGTGGACGTAGGTCAAGGTTTGACCGAACCACTATAAATCTGGTGAGTTCTTTTCTTTATTACTTCCGCATTTAATTTCCGCATTTTGTTTTCTTTGTGGTGATATTGGTTTTGATTTGTGTTTTGATTTAAAGAGTCTTCTTTTCCAATTCACATCTCTCTCTTTATTAGCCTTGGGCTAGTTTATAGGGTCTAACATCCCGAACGAACTTTCAAATATGACTCCATCCTATATAAACGTAGTTGATTCATTATCATCTAAAGCCTCTTTTGGTTTATACTAATAGATTCAGAATTATACTATATGATCCCTAATCATAATTAATTCTAATTCCATATTTTAATTATAGGGATTAAATTAGACAAGATTTTAAAATATCACATGGTATAATTATGTTTGTACTATATTTTTAGACCAAATTTTTTAAATTCAAATAATTATGTAATTTTAATTGATGGTGGAGTTCCTTAAAATATATGATCTACTTTTATGATCACTTACTCATATAGTATGATTAGTTTATTTTTATTTTTAATTAAATAATATTTTAATTATTTTTTATTAAGTAGATTATATAGTACAATCTAGTTCGTAAAATATAAACTTCAAAAACTTTAAAATATTTAATCACACTCCCCTTCTGTGTGTGTGTGCAAGTTGCTAAGCTAACATACACATGTTATGAAAATAGACTCAAGAAAAATAAAAATTATAGTTTGAAACATAATCTAAGCTTTGCAACACTTTCTTGAGCTCTTTTTTTTTTTAATTATGAATATGTCTAATCGAATCTTCTAGAGATTGATCATCTATTGATTGAGATAGAATAAAAATATATGTATTTCTTGAATCAAGGAATTTTAGATTTGATTAACATCCTCCTATGATGTGTAACCTATCTGAGGTTATTTGTGAAAGGGTTGCTCAATGATGTTATCATGTATGAAGTGGTAAAATCGAATCCCCTTGGGATCGATTATGCCTTGATTTAGAGAGAGAGAATGCCGCATGTATCCCAAAGTAAAGGTGATGAATGGTCTATCTTTAGATCGTTACTTTCTTTTTGAGTTTGAGGTTAAATTCTTGTTGAAGGAGTAGAATTCTAGCTATGGACTATATAAAGTTTGAAATTTATTACAAATATCCTTGCATTTGCTAGAAGCTTTATGAAAAATAGTTCCCCAAGATTTTATCTTAAATATTAGAAGCATTGAAGGAATTTTCTAGGCCACAGTTGCAGCCAAGATTGCCCTCTAGTCCAAACCTTATTCACATGAAATTAATGCAGCAATAGATGATGTCAAAATATTAACATGAATGACCTTTTAAGATTGGAGCAAAAGTTGTCCCACCTATTCAAGAATGATATTCCCATAGAATGTGCCAAATTATTACGTCCAAGATTATTCATTATGATAGAGAAATATTAAATTTAATGTCCTAACTTTGTATGAAGATCTAGCACACAATCAAATAAAAAATAAAGGTGTAGCTTTCATAAGAGACACTAGAGTTTTGATATAAAAACCCTCTAAAAAAGGGAAAACCATGAGCCTTGGCCTATTTTGAATGAATCCATTAGTATTTGCAGTAGATTACAAATGAGACCCTCCTTGAGGGGGAAGGCCTTGGATTAATGTTGCAAATATACATCATATGGAGTGCATTATATTGTAGAAATAGGAAGAATCATTATTAACATTTTTGTTTTGTTAGTAGGACTATAATCGATAGGCGATGGAGGCCAAAAAGACCATAATCGGGTGACAGTGATCAATAAGATCATAGTTGGCAAATGATGGAGGTTGGAAAGACCATAGTTGGGTGATGGTGGTAGAAAGGACCATAGTCGGCGGGCAACATAGCTCAAAAATATCATATATAGTGATAGTGGTTAGAAGTACCATAGTCGGTGGGTAATAGAGGTTGGAAAAATTGTATTCTAGTGATAAAGTTCGGAAGGGCCATAGTTGGTGGGAGATGTATGTCTAAAAGATTGTAATCTTCTGAAAGAGATCGAAATGGCCATAATTGGTATGCGGCCAATGTCAGAAAGACCTTTATGTCGAAATTGAGGTCGAAAGGATTATAGTTGGCAAGTGACAAGGTCAAAAGAACTGTTATATTGAGATGGATGTTTGAAAGGACCATAATCGGTGATGTTGGATGAAGAAGCCATAGATGGCGATGATTGATGGTCAGGTAGGAGTCCAATGAAATCTAACAATAGATGGTGGTTAGGCGAAAGTCTGACGAAAGTCAAGTAAAGGTTGGGGGCTAGGCATAAGTCCAACAACAGATGGTGGCTGAGTAGAAGTCTAGTGACACTCGGTGGTTGGGAGGAAGTCAGGTGATATTCGATGGCTGGGAATAAGTCTAGTGATAATGGGTGGTCTGGATGAAGTGCGAAAAAAGTTGGTGGTTAGGAGAAAGCCAGGCGATCGTCACTGGTCGGGCAGTGGTCGAGGAGGAGCTTAGTGTAAAGAGAGATCATACATATCTCTTCCTCTCCTCTCTTCTTCCCTTACACCCAATTCTTCCCTTCTTATTGATTGTGTATATGTTGTTAAACCTAAGCTATTGTCCCAAGGCTAACCAAGAGGGGGTAAATTAGTAATTTAAAATTTCTCTTGGATTTTTTAAATAGAAAACCATTTTTTTAAAATATAGTAGCAAGTTAATTTAAGTTACAAAATAAAAAATTTTAACCACAATAAATAAATGTGAAAATTAAAAGATATAAGGATGTATAGTGGTTTGGTCAAAACACGACCTACATTCACTCCCTGAAGACTCCCTCTTTAGGTATTGCACTATTACCAAAGTGTCTTTCCTTTTGTCCCTACAGCAAGGCGGAGAAGCCTTTACAAAACCTTTCTTCAACCAATCCCCGTTGTGATAGAGAACTGTCGTACTTTTACACCCTCTAAGTGTTGGCAAAGAACCATCATCCTTTTACACCCTCCAAGTGTCAGTAGAGAACCATCATTCTTTCACTCCCTCTAAGTGTCAGTAGAGTACCCTCATCCTTTCACACTCTCCAAGTGTTGGTAGAGTATCGGATCTTCTCCAAAGATCTTCTTATGAGCAACTAGAAAGAAGAAAGAAGAGTAATCACCAAAATCACAAAGAGATCCAATTGCAAAAAATCTCTCTCAAACACTCTCCCACACTCTCTCTTTCACTTGCTCTTTAAAAATCATGAAGAAGACTTTTTCACGTCAATTTTAGAAGACCTTTTATATCAAAGACATGAAAAATCATCCAAAAAACTAAAATTTTTCATTTTGAGCGTACACGATCGTACAGTACGATTGTATGTTCGTATGTACGAATAGTTCAATAATTATTATGTATGAACCTTATGTGAATCGGTGCAAAACAATTTCATACACGATGATCATTCGGTATGAACCAAGTTCATCCGATACAAACAGTTATAAAATTATTTACCTTCATCGTGACGAAGAGGGACCCCACAATTTTGTACCATATACGACGTACGTATGATGATGACATTGTATGGTACAATCCATTATAAAAATTTTAACATTCATCGGGACAAAAAGGGACCCATCCAATTTGTACCCTGGATAGCGTACGTATGATGAAGACATCGTACAGTATAAACTGTTTAGAATTTTTTCAATTTAGTCTGGATGAATAGGAACCTATCCAATTTATACCATGGACAACGTACGTACGATGAAGACATCATACGATACTAACTGTTTAGAAAATTTTCAAGTTCATTCGGATGAAAAGGAACCCATCTAATTCATATACTGGACGGCATACATATGATTGGTATATCATATAGTACGATCCATACTTAGAAAAATTTTCTATTTCCTATTCATTTAACTACTGGCAGGGGAAAATAACTAATCAGATCATCTCGTACGAAAAGACATCGCATAGTATAATCAGTTTAAAAATTATATATTTTAAATTCTCCCCCGGTGTGTGTGTGCATAATTACTCAATTACAATCACACTCTCTCAGAATCAATAAAAAAATACATACCTCAATTATAATAAACCCTAAACTGATCTGATTTGAAGTCTTCAACAATCCAGAGTATGATTTCTCTAAAATGTTAGTACACACAAATAACAAAAAAATGCATCTAAAATATATTAGGAGAAATAATAATTAAAGCAATAATAATTGGAATCATCAAAAATATACATGTAGCAAGAATATCAACAATAAAAAACTAAGTTGCAACTATCTCAACAATCTCTCCCTTTTTTATGAAGACAAAATAATTATTGTTTGAGTGAACTTATATACCCTAAATTTTTCCTTAGCTCCCCCTAAAAGAATAAACATGTGAACATAGAGAAATTCCATGAAGAATAAAAAAAAATTATTATTATTTTAAATAGAAAATAAAAAAACAACACAACACATATAACATAAACCCTAAAACACAAACACAAAAACAAAAAAAAAAACAAAAACAAAAAAAAAAAAAATATTACCTCCCCCTTTTGACAACAATAAAAGGGAAAAGGAGGCTGAAAAGAGAGAAGTAATATGAAAAACCTTAGTAATTGATCTTGAAAGAGATTGAATTACAATTACAATAAAAATTTAATTATCATTAGCTGAAAAAGAAAGATTCAAAAGCATTTAAATTAAAGCATAACTTAGATAAGAAAAATTGATCAAGGACATGAAGCATTATAGACAATTAGATAAGGAGAATTATTACAAAAGTGATGAAATGAAGATTAGTTAAGTTTAATTTTTAATACAAAATATAATTAAATATTAGATCGATTTGAATTTGCAGATTAAATGATATATTCAATTGGTAATATTGCGCTTCTTTTCAAATATTTGTGGCACACTTTGTGCATTTTTTTATATTTGAGCTAATTTTGTGCATCTTTTCAATTTGTGAACCATTGCGCATTCTTTCAATTTTTTTTTACACATTGTACATTTCCTTTTTTATATCCCTTTTTTTAATTGATCTTTTCAAAATCAATAATCTAAAAAATCAAATTTCTCTAATTTCAAAGATAATTATATTGAAAAGAGAAATAAAAAATAATAAGATATCAAAATTGTAATAATAATTTTAAATTATGTTTACCTAAAAGGAACACAAGATTGATATCCTTAACTTGATCGAGTTATAAGTGAACTTAAACTTTTGAAAGATTAGATTTCATAATGAAATTAATTTAGTATTGTATATCAATTAAGATAGGATTATCATATAGGCAAACTTACATTTCAAATAACAAACAAATGCAACTAATCAAGACAAGACATTTTTTATTGATATCAATTTAAAATCAGATACATTGAAGCTCTTTTATATCAATTTCCATCACAATAAAAAATAATACAACATCAATAAAGACAAGTACACAAAACATTAAATAAAGACAAGTTCACAAAACACTAAACAAAGATAAGTACATAAAACACTAAAATCATCACATCTAGAGAGGACTAGCAAAGACAACACAAAAGAAGTACATCTAGAACTCTGAGGTACCCTGGTCTGGAGAAGGAGGCTTGCTAAAGACTAAGAAATAGTTATTCATCATAGCTACGTTAGTGTCCATAGAGTCAAACTGACCTTGGATCCAACCCATGTCTTGCTGGTACTATGCATCCTGCTACTTTAAGTGAGTCTGAATTTTATCAAAACATTGATCAAAATGACTCTCTAACTAGTTAATGCACTGGACCATCTCCTGAAAGTTAGGACCATGAGCAGGTGCAAGTGCTCCCCCTTCTTTCTTGGTATCCTCACTAGAATTGTCATTCTTCCCAAAAGTGCTCGAAAAGAGACATTGATGAAGTAGATTGGCATTTCAAGTGGAATCTAAGGATGAACAATATTGTACTTCTTTTTTAAGATATAGGTCACTAGATATCCTAGAGCATTATTTTTCTTTCTCCTGTGAGAAACAAACCCAATTTTAGAAAGGTTATGAATGTAATCTAGAATGATTTGGGCTTCATCAATTGGTTGTCCATTCATGATTATATAAGTAATTATGGATAGAAGATGAGTAATATTTATGTGATCACCAGCCTTAGAAATGATCGAAATTCTAAGCACATGCTGGATAACCCTTACATTTTGATTTAAAGTATAGACTCTAGCCAAGTGACCAACTTGAGTAACCCCTCTAAAAGTTTTATTTATTTCAGACCAATCATAATCAGATTTCGAGGTTGAAGTTCTAAGCACATGCAGGATGACTCATGTATTTTGATTTAAAGTATAGACTCTAACTAAGTGACCAACTTGAGTAACCCCTCTAAGAGTTTTATTTTTTTTAGACCAATCATAGTTCAGATTTGAAGGTTATAGTGTGTGCTCTAGTACCTTGATTGAGTCCTGAGATGCAGAAAATTTCTTAGATCCTCCTTTGTGATTTCTTCACATTTCCTTTGGACATATGATCTTATCCTACTCTCATCATCATTAAAACTCATGTTTGCCAAAAAATAGTGAAAGGTCTCTTTACGGTAAGCATGAATCTGAGTTAAAATGAAGGTAAATTGGGTTGAGGCAAAAAGAGGCATTACTTAAAAATGGATATCATCCTGAATTAAGAGTCTAGACGGAATGATTTTAGAAGCGACAAACCTATAGTTAGAATCCTCATTTTCTTTAGACAGAAAGTTTTTGTCTCTACACCTAGATGATGAACCCTTATAAACTTTACTGCGCTTGCTAGAACTGACCATTTCTAAGATCAGAAGGATTGAATGAGGCTATTGAAGTGAATGAAACTGAATTCTAAAGCCCTTTTATTTAAAGAAAAATGACCTTTCGTACAGTATGAAAATAGGTTTGCATGTATGATCGTGAGATCATACTGGACAAAAAAAATTTTTGTATGGACGAACGAAAAATGTTCAAAATGAAATGACAATTCATAATTATGCAAGTTACGAAGCATCCTTTCGTACAAATTTTTTGACCAGACGATTGTACAAATGAGCATGTGTTCCTCCAGGATGATCAGTTATTTAAGATCATTTTAATGATGGTTAGATTCGTCCCCCACATAGAATAACATGTGGTTCATATATACGAAATAAAGTTTCGTACGTACAATCAGTTATAATAATTAATTCTGCCTTGATACAGATCATACGGGACAATATCAGTATCGTACAGTACTATGACATCTATTAGAAAATGAAAACTTTACGCATTTAGTCCAAAATAATGATTGACATGAAATAAAATTCATACAAGACAAAAATAATTTTGTACATTACAAATATAACACTTGAAAAATTCAGCACGAATAATTAGAAATAGGAATTTTTGATATATGATACATGTCTAAAAACACACAAAACATAAAAATAAAAAATAAAACCAAAAACTAAAAAACACTCACATAAATAAAAACATCAAAAACCAAAAACAAGAAAAATACATGGAAATATATCAGGTTTGTAGAAGATTTTATTTAAGCATTAAGATCAATCACACCTAGCCTTATTCTTAATGTGCTAATAGTATCAAAGGCTAGTGGTTTTATAAAAATATATGTAAGTTGATTTTTAGTAGAAATATGACTCAATTCAATTTCTCTTTTGGATACATGATCCCTAATGAAATGATGTCTTATGTCTATATGTTTGGTTCTATAATATTATATAGGATTTTTTGAACTGTAAATGGCATTAGTGCTATCATAATAAATTGGAATTGTGCCTATTATAAATTCTAAATTAATCAACTGTTATTTCAACCAAAGAACTTATGCCACATAACTTCCTAAGGCAATGTATTCAGCTTCAGTAGTACATAGGGCTATAGAATTTTATTTTCTACTGAACCAATAAATTAAAGAATTTCCTATAAATTGATAAATTCTAGATATACTCCTTCGATCAACCCTACAACCTGCAAAGTTTGAAACTGAATATTTGATAATTTCAAATGAAGCTCTATACTTAGGACACCAAATCCCTAAGTTTTGAGTTCCCAAGAGATATCTCAAAATTATTTTTATTGCTGTCAAATGTGATTCTTTTATATCTGATTGAAATCTAGGACAAAAATAAACACTAAATATAATATCGGGTCTGCTAGCAGTCAAATAAACTAAAGATCCAATAATTCCTCTAAATTTTTTTTATCAACATATTTTTCCTTTGGGTCCTTATCCAAATGAACTGAAGAACTCATAGGTGTACTAATTGGTTTAGCATTGTCTATTTCATTCTTCTTAAGAATGTCCTTAACATACTTCGACTGATTAAGAAATGTTCTCTCCTCAATTTGCTTAATGCTAAAACCTAAAAAGTAACTAAAATCTCCCATTATGTTCATCTCAAATTAACTACTCATTATTTTAGAAAAGTCATCATGATAATTTTTATTTGAATATCCAAAAAAGATATCATCAATATAAATTTGAACAATGAGTATATCATCTCCCAATTTCTTTAAAAAGAGTGTGGTATCCATACTTCATTTTCAAAAGATCTCTTAAGTAGGAAAGTGTTTAACCTCTCATACCAAGCCCTAGGTGCTTATTTCAATCCATATAATACCTTTCTCAATTTAAAAAAATGATTTGGGTATTTTGAATTTTCAAAACCTAGAAGTTGTTCAACATAAACATCCTTTTGAATCACCCCATTCAAAAATGCATATTTAGCATCCATTTAATAAAATTTAAATCCTCTAAAATAGGCGAAGGCTAACAAAACCCTCATTCCTTCAAGTCTCGCTATAGGGGCAAAAGTCTCCTCAAAATTAATCCCTTCAATTTGATTATTCCCCTTAGCCACTAATCTAGCCTTATTTTTAACGATAACTCATGAGTTATTCATTTTATTTTTAAATACTCACTTAGTTCTAGAAACACTTTGATCCTTTGGCCTTACAATTAATTCCCAAATATCATTCCTTACAAATTGATTTAATTCTTCTTGTATTATCAAAATTCAAAATTCATCCAAAAGTGTTTGATTTACATCTATGGGTTCTATCACAGAAATAAAGGCAGAATGATTGACTTCTTTGCTTAGTCCACGCCTAGTTTTAACACCCTCACTAGGCTCACCTAAAATCAATTCCTTAGGATGGTTTTTAGAAAATTTCAAATCTCTAGGTAAAGGATTTTTCAATCTTCAAATTTTTTCCCAAATTAATCTTTTTAATCCTTTGGGAGTTATTTTCTAAATCATCTTCTTTCAAACTTGGCTCTCCTAAAATTCTAGATTCATCAAATACAATATGTGTGGTCTCCTCAACTACCAAAGTTCTTTTATTAAATACTCTATATGATTTTCCAACATTAGAGTATCCAAGAAAAATTCTTTCATCTGATTTTGGATCAAATTTTCCTAAAAAAGATTTTTCATTATTATGTATGAACACCTTACATCCAAAAACATGTAAATATAATAAATTAGGTGTTCTCCCCTTAAGAAGTTCATAGAGTGTTTTATTTAATTTTGACCAAATGTTCACCCTATTTAGAACATAACATGCAGTACTAATCGCTTCAGCCCAAAAATATTTAGGAAGTGAATAGTCATCCAACATGGCTCTAGCATCTTTAATTAATGTTCTGTTCTTTCTTTTGACTATCTCATTCTGCTGAGGGGTTCTAGGTGCAAAAAAATTATGATCAATTCCTCAATATTTATAAAAATTCTCATATCTTTTATTTTGAAATTCTCATTCATGATCACTTTGAATTGCTAAAATTTCATACCCTAGTTTCCTCTGAATCTAAGTCAAAAAGTCTCTAAATTCTACAAATGATTCACTCTTATAAAATAAAAATTTAACACACATAAATCTCTAGAAATCATTAACTATCACAAATTTGTTTACCTTTCATCCTAGACTAATAGAACTAATCGGTCCAAAAATATTCATATGAATAATCTCCAATGGTTTACTAGTTCTAAGATCCTTATTAGAATGAAATGAGGACTTCACCTAGTTTCCTAATTAAAATGCATCAAAATGGTGATCCTTAGTAAAGTCTAATTTGTGTATACCTCTAACCAAATCCTTTTGGGTAATTTTCCTAAGATTTTTCATGCTAGCATAATAAAGTCTCTTATACTATAACCAAGATTCATCAGAAATTGTTTTTAGATAAAAAGTATTAGAAGTTTTAATATAGTTCAAATCTAGCATATAAATATTTTTTACCATAATTCCATGTAATACATCATTTTTATTTAAGCTTAATATGCTGTTAGTGGGAAAATTTTTTACACTATAGCCTTTATCACAAAGTTGGCTTATACTTAACAAATTATGCCATAAGTCTTCTATAAGTAATACATTCTCTATGAAAAAATTTTGCAAGTTTTATATAATATATGTGCCAACCACTTTCCTAGCAGTGTTATCTCCAGTGTAACCTTGTCTCCATTCCTGACTTCCAGCGTTATGAATTATTTAGTGTCTCCAGTCATATGCTTTGAGCAACCACTGTCCAGGTACTAAATGCTCTCACGAGGCCTTGTATAAGAGCATTCCTACAAAATAATCAAATGTTAGACTTGAGAACTCAAACAAGTTTGGGTTTTCCTTTTGGCAAAATAAAACTAGATGCATGTATGATATAACTTAGTTTTTGTATCTTAGGTCTCCACACTAAATGTATTTTTCTATTTAAAGTATAAGTGGGGAAATATGTCCAATCATCCCACATGTATAATATTTAACTCTAGGAAATGGGTTTCTCAAATTTCTATAATAACTCTCTCTTCCTGGGTTTTAAAATTTTTTATCTCAAAATACGATTAGTAAAATCATTAAGTGTTGGGGGTATCATATTTTCTTCAAGAGCTTTCACTGTTATTTTAAGAAATAAATTTGCATCCTCTAACACAGTGTTATCATATTTCAGATAGCGCTCTCTATTCTTAGATTCATTCCTAAAATCTTTGAATTCTTTTTCCAATTGAGTATAGGATGATTTTAAAATATCATTCTTTTTATTCAAATCATCAAATTTATTAATTAAGCTAATGTGGTTGTTATCTATCAGTGTGTGATCTTTTCTAAGGATTTCATGCTCTTTTTGCAACTCATGCATTTCTAAGTTCAGTCTAGTATACATTTTCTTAAGTTTTTTATATGCATCATGTATTCTTTTAGAAATTTCTAATAATTTAGCATATGATAAGTCACATACCTCTTCTTGATCTAACTGATCAATATTATCGGTCATTAAACACAAGTTGGTGACTTCATCCTCCTTTTCTATTTCTAACGAATCTGAAGCTGAGTCCACCCAAAAAGCTCTCTAAAATCTCTCCTGTCCATCTTCATATTTGCTTTCTCTTCTACCTTCTCCTTGTTAGGAGTGGCTTTAAGATTTGGGCAGTGTGATTTTATATGTCTAGGTTCCCTACATTTGTAGCAAATCACATCATTAGAAACCTTAACATTTTTATTTAATTTACCTATGTTCCACTGTTGACGTCTCATCTGCTTTCTTTTAAGAAAACTTTTGAATTTCTTATTCATGAAGGCAATGTCATCCTCAGGTAGTGACTAATCACTCTCCGAATCATCCACTTTTAGTGCTATATTCTTCTCCTTTCTCTGTTCTCCTATTTTAATATTTTTTTGACTTACTCCTTGCTCGTAAGTAATTAGTGATCCAAGAAGATTATTAATAGAGTAAATATTTAAATCCTTAAATTCTATAATAGCAGTTATTTTAGCATCATAAGAAGTAGGCAAACAACAAAAAAATTTATTGACCATTTCAGTATTCGTTAGATCCTTACCTAATACATGCAAAGAAGTGAATATTTGAGTGAATTTTGTGTACATTTTAGAAATGGATTCATTGAATTTCATGCAAAATAATTTATAGTCATGTAATAACATATTTAATCTAAATTGCTTTACTTTATTAGTCTCTTCATAAGTAATACAAAGCCTATCCCAAATATCCTTTCCACTTTTACAAGTGAAAACCCGTATGTAATCTTCTAACTTAAGTGCACAAAAGAAACTATTTAAATATTTTGTATTTAGTTGTGCTAAGTCACGTTCTTCTATAATCCAGTCAGCATATGGTGTTTTAACTCTAATGCCATCAACTAATCTAGTTGGCCTAGTATACCCTTCTTAAACTAAAATCTATATGCGATAATCTAGTGATTGCATAAATGTAGACATGCGTGTTTTCTAAAAATCATAAGGGTTATTATCAAATAACGGAGATCTAGTAATCGAATACCCTTCAAGTGTGTTTTGGTTTTTAAAAGTAGTCATTCTCATTTTTCAAAAAGAAGTCTAAACTTATAGTTTTAAAACAAAGCTCTGATACCACTTGTTGATTCTATATAGGTTGTTAAACCTAAGCTGTTGTCCCAAGGCTAATCAAGCGGGGGGGGGGGGGGGGGGGGGGGAGAATTAGTAATTTAAAAATTCTCTTGGATTTTTTTAATAGAAAACTATTTTTTTTTTAAATCTAGAATCAAGTTAATTTAAGTATCAAAATAAAATTTTTTAACCATAGTAAATAACTTATAGTAAATAAATGCATAAATTAAAAGACATAAAGATTTATAGCGGTTCAATCAAAATACAACCTACATCCATGAAGACTCCCTCTTCAGGTATTATACTATTACCAAAGTGTCTCTCCTTTTTCCCCCACAACAAGGCAGAGAAGTCTTTATAAAACCTCTCTTCCACTAATCCTTGGTGCGGCAAAGAACCATTGTCCTTTTACACACTCCAAGTATTGGCAGAGAACCATTTTCCTTTCACACCCTCAAAGTGTCGGTAGATAACCGTAATCCTTTCACACCCTCCAAATGTCGACAGAGTACTGTCATCCTTTCACACTCTCCAAGTATCGATAGAGTACCCGATTTTCTCCAAAGATCTTCTCACGAGCAACTAGAAAGAAGAAAAGAAGATTAATCACCAAAATCACAAAAAGATCCTTACCTTTGAGTAATCTTGTGAACCCTTCACACTCCAATTACAAGAAATCTCTCTCAAACACTCTCCCACACTCTCTCTTTCATTTGTTCTTGAAAAATCAGGAAGACAATACTTTTTCACGTAAGTTTTAGATGACATTTTATATCAAAGACATAAAAAATTATCTAGAAAATTAAAATTTTCTATTTTGAGTGTACACGATCATACAGTACGATAGTATGTTCATATATATGAACAGTTTAAAAACTATTGCATAAGAACCTTATGTGAATCAGTATAAAATAATTTTGTACATGATGATCGTCCGATACAAACCAAGTTCGTTCGGTACAAAAAGTTAGAAAATTTTTTACCTTCATCGGAACAAAGAGGGATCCCACAATTTTATACACTGTATGGCGTACATATGATGATGACATCGTATAATATGACCCGTTATGAAAATTTTAACGTTTGTCGGGACGAAAAGGAACCCTTCCAATTCATACCTTGGATGGTGTACATACGATGACGACATCGTACGGTATGAACCGTTCAAATTTTTTTTAAGATCGTCTGGATGAAAAGGAACACATCCAATTCGTACCCTAGACGGTGTACGTATGATGATGACATCATACGGTATGAACCGTTCAGAAAATTTTCAAGTTTATCTGGATGAAATGGGACCCATCCAATTCATATGCTAGACAGCGTACGTATAATTGATATATCATACAATACGATTCATACTTAAAAAAATAACTAATCATACCGTCTTATACAAAAATACATCATACAGTGCGATCAGTTTAAAAATTGTAGATTTTAAACTCTCCCCCGGTGTTTATGTGCATAGTTACTCAATTACAATCACACTCTCTCAGACTCAATAAAAACAAAAATACAAACTTCAATTACAATAAATCCTAAACTGATCTAATTTGAAGTTTTCAACAATCCGGAGTATGATTTTCCTAAAATATTAGTACATAAATAATAAAATAATGCATTCAAAATAAGTTAGAAGAAATAATAATCAAAGTAATTATATTTGGAATTATCAAAAATATACTTGTTGTAAGAATATCAACAATCAAGAACTAAGTTGCAACTATCTCAACACTTCTTGCTTCCTCCCCTTAATGTAAAGAATGAGGGGTTATTTATAGTGACACATTTAAAATAATGCATTCAAAATATGACCGATTTCGACTCCCTTGATTATGACACATTTATTGAGTATTTGAGTTCTTTAATGATGTCAGAATTTAATATTCTTAGGCTAGTTAGATTTGTCTCGTTGATCTGCTCAATTTTATTATAAGCATGTCACTTTGAAAAATTGTTTGGTCATCTAATATATAGTTTGAACCTTCTAAATGTGCAATATGTCTTCCATTTGGGCCCATTTGGGCTCGTATTGGGTCGAATTTTACGTCATTGGTTTTGTCCTTTCGAGACATTTAGTTTGATTATAAGTTTGCGGAAAACAAAGTTTAGATGGTCCCAAATTTAATTTCAACTGTTTTAAACCTAATTTTGCCTTGAGATTTGTGCCTGATCAAGATAACTTTTTATGATATATCAATAATCAATCTTAAAATCAATTTATAAAATTGAACTTACATTGCATAACCTTAGATAGCAAAATCTTTATTTAAAAATTGTTCTCTTACCATCATTTTGTCTTTGACTCACTCCTTACTCATACGCAATGAGTGACCCAAGCAAATTATCAATAGAATAAATGTTTAAATTTTTAGATTTAGTAATTGCAATAATTTTAGCATTATAGGGACTCGGTAAGTATCTAAGAATCTTATTAACTTTTTTAGAATTATAAATTTCTCTACTTAATGGATGCAAGGATGTCACAATTTGGGTAAACCTAGTGTACATATTAGATATTGTTTCATTAGGTTTCATACGGAAAGAGTTCGTAATCATGCAATAGAATATTAATTCTAGACTATTTAACCTCACTAGTTTCTTCATACATGATGCATAGTCTATCCCAAATCTCCTTACCAATAGCACAGGTAGATACTCTCATGTAGTCCTTAGATTTTAATGCACAAAAGAAACAGTTTAAGCACTTCGCATTTAATTATGCAAGATCCCTATCCTCATTGCTCCATTCACTAAAAGGTACTTAAGTTTTTACTCCATTCATAAGTTTAAACGGTGCGATGTAACCTTCTTGAACCAACATCCACAAACGATAGTCTATAGACTATAAAAATGTATACATTCAATTTTAGAAATCAAACAGAATATTATCAAACAGAGGTGGACGGGTTATAGAATAACCCTCCGAAGTATTACAATTACCAAAATGAGACATGATCGATTTTTTCAAGATTTTCTAAAACATTATTTTTGAAACCCCGCTTTGATACCAATTGAAAGTACGAGATATGCCAAGAGGGAGGGGGTGAATTGGAAATTCGTTGTAATAAAAAGACAATCCTAAACAGGAGTTCTAATTTTTTGTGTTTTTAAATTTTAAACAAGAAAATTAATTGATATGGAAGCGAATGCTTAAAACACAATTTGCAATAATAGGTGATAAAATATTAACTTGCTCAACAAAGAATTTCACAATGATTTTCACTAAGCAATTTTAACGAAAATAAAATGCAAAACATAAATAAAGTGCAGTAAGGGAAAAATCACACCAGAGAATTTATAATGGTTCGGTCACTTGTCCTATGCCCACTCCCCGGAGTCCTCAACTATGGGAATTTCACTACTAAATAGTAATTCTCCTTTTGCCCCCACAGCAAGGCAGAGAAATCTTTGCAAACCACTTTCATCAACCCAGTGTGGCGGAGTGCCAAACGCTATATCACTCTCTTTGTGATGGCAGCGAACCTTCTCATTTTTCTCCCTCCTAGAGAATGCATAATACCTTAGCGGACATGGACGCAGAAGAATCTCGCCCTTAGAGAGCCTCCCATTAGATCTTCTCGGGCCATAGGAGGAGCAACGTGCAACAATCTAGGAGCAACCATGTGATCTCCCTCATACTCCTCCCTCACAAAGCCCACCTTCTCCTTGCTCTCAACCACCCCAAAATCTTCTCAAGAGTTCTCTCTCAAGGAATCCCCCTCTAATCACGTTCCTCTCTCACTGATTAATTTCTAAAGGCAAAAATTTAAATATTTAAATTAGGCTCCAAGAACCCTAAAATTTTCAATTTAGCCATTATGATCGTATAGTACGAACCAATATCGTACAATACGATCAATACTAAATAGCCTTCATCTTGGTACGAAGGATTATGAACAGGTAGTATTTCTAAATAATATCTTACAGTATGATATAACATCGTCTAGTATGATATAACATTGTCCAGTACAATATGTAAAATCCTTATGTTCGTACAAGATGACTGTTGGGATGATGAAAACTCGTTATTGTACGTCATATGGTACGAACCACTTCGTACAATACGATTAGTTCAAAATCAAGGGATCAACCGGTACGATGTTTAGGATGATAAAAAACAACCTCAGTTGCTCGTATAATATGAACAATGTCGTACTGTATGATAACCAATCATAAATTAATCCTTGATTTACTGACTAATCGTAATGGTTAATTTATGTTAGTATTCAAAATATCGTACATTACAATTAATTCAAAATTTATGAATTAAGAACTTACTTAAATTAATCTAGCGGCTAGAGTTGTAATTAGAAACACATCATACAATACGATATGCATCGTACAGTACGACTTATTTACAGATAGATGTTGAGCCAGATCTTATCGTACATTACGATTGGAACTCATACAGTACGATCGACAGAGAAAAAATTTTCTTCATTTTAAAAACCTCTCCCCTGTGTGTGTGCATGGTTGCTCGGTCTTACATATAATTTGTTGCCACACTCAAGAAAAGAAAATTAATAATAAAAGAAAAATTACAAGGTTACAAACTTCAAATCCTACTCTACCTAGTCTTGAGTCTTCTTGTTATCCTGAGTAATTTATGATCTCCCTGAAATGTTAGTAATCACAGACAATAGCAGAAATCAAAAATATTCTTTGAATAATAATTCAATCGACATTATTTGTCATCATTAAAATCTCAGATTAGGAGTCATGGACTGCAACAGAAGTATTTATCAAGTGCAAATATTCTTACGGAACCCATTCCTACTGGAAGACTAATCAACCAAAATACCTACTTAATTTTAATTTGATTTCTATGATATTGTTTCTCTTTAGTATTTTAAATAAGTTGATAGAATTCGAGGGTCCTATTTCAGTAAACTTTCATCTTATTTTTATTATAAAATCTGTATACAAGAATAATACTTCGATATCATTTCAATTTTATCTTTTATACTTCCTTTTTTATAATAAAATAGCTTATCCAAATTTAATTTCGAAATAACTAAAATTCAAGCGAGAGGTTGTACTTAGACGTGCATAGGCATTCCCTAATAAATAACCTCTCTTTCATGCTTTCCAGCCGCTTGGCGCGTGCTTTTCTCCTGTGATTATTTTCCTTTCCGAAGCCGCAACTTCGCCGTCTTTTCCTCCCTCCTCTTTCCTTCGCCCATTCTTTCAAACCCTATCCCTAATCCTAATCCAACTGCAAATCCGCCGAGATCTTCTGCTGATTTGGGTATCTCGACCGGGTTCAGGAATGGAACCCAATACGATCCCCGATTACTGGATCGATGACGCCGGAGGTGGATCAGACTGCGAGCTACGCTGTGCCCTCGAGAGCTTCTGCGATGTTCCGCCACCGGCCTCTGGGTACGTATAATTATGAAACCTAATTCTTTTGTAATCCTTGTTTCTTTCTGGAGGAATGTTGTCTGATTCAATGCCATGCCGTCGGGGTCTGGAGTTTCCCTGGAGTTTACCTTTCGTCTTTGGAAATGTTTGTTCGACGGTGCTCTTATTGGCGCAACGGTTTCTGTATTTGCCTGGTGTTCTTTATTTTGGATAATTTTTTTGCAGATCTGGTGTCAAGGAGGTGCACAGGAATGGCTGTGGTCTGGAGCAGATCGGGTCTTGGAAAAGGTTTTTTTTTTTTCTGTTCATTATTCTCTTTATTCTTATGTAACTGCTAGACAATTCCTTTATTTTAATTCTGGATTATTTATTGAGCTTTTTGCAGCTTTCTCTTCTTTTTTTAAAGGTTGTTTGTTTTACAAAGGATCGATCGAATGAATTAATCTTTGAACTACAGTTTTTTTTTTTTTTTGTCCATCTTTATATGTGATTTTTCTTATATGATTGAAAAGTTCATATATTCTGAAAAAAAGTACTTGTTGGACATGCATGCTAGCTTGTTGGCTGTCATGAGGGTTGAACTTGAAGATAAATTGTTGAGGTCTCTTTTTTTTTTTTACTTCTCTCCTTTCTTTGCTTTAGATTCTGATATTTGATCTACTGTGCTCTCAATTTAGATTGTTGTGCATATTTGGCATGTAGCTTCTTTTATGCATTTACGGATGACTTAGGGATGAATGATGTTTGAGAGTTTTTGAATCAAAGGTAGAGTTTAATTTTAATTATGCTTTATTAAAAAAATCGTGGCTTCTGTATTTGATGGGCTATATTGTTTCAATAAAAGTTTTATAAGTGTTTGAATCCCAACTCTGGATGCGACTCGTATTAAAATGAGTTATCATTTTTATTTTGTAGGAACTTACTCTTTCTGAACTACATTTCTTTGTTTTTTGGAGTTTTTGTGACTTTTATTTTTTCTCATTCTCACATCTTTTTTTTATTATGATAGATGAAACAAACTGGTTCTACCACTCTCACTAATCTAGGATTAGTTCGGCGGCACTTTTCCTTTCATTCAAAATTATGTGAGATATAAAAATTTTGTTTGTGGGAAACAATCTACTAAAAGCCTTACCCTGAATTGGCATGCCCACCATGGCTTCATTATCATG
>JACXSL010000845.1:5000-25253 GCA_019514585.1 Dendrobium officinale
ACTTTAAACTTTTTAAACTTTAACTTTTTAAACTTTTAAACTTTAAAACTTTAAACTTTAAAACTTTAAACTTTAAACTTTAAACTTTAAACTTTAAAACTTTAAAAACTTTAAACTTTAAACTTTAAACTTTAAACTTTAAACTTTAAACTTTAAACTTTAAACTTTAAAACTTAAAACTTTAAACTTTAAACTTTAAACTTTAAACTTTAAACTTTAACTTTTTAAACTTTAAACTTAAAACTTTAAACTTTAACTTTAAACTTTAAACTTTTAAACTTTAAACTTTAAACTTTAAACTTTAAACTTTAAAACTTTAAACTTTAAACTTTAAACTTTTTAAACTTAAAACTTAAACTTTAAACTTTAAACTTTAAACTTTTTAAACTTTAAACTTAAAAACTTTAAACTTTTTAAACTTTTAACTTTTTAAACTTAAAAACTTTAAACTTTAAACTTTAAACTTAAAAACTTTAAACTTAAAACTTTAAACTTTAAACTTTAAACTTTAACTTTAAAAAACTTTAAACTTTAAACTTTAAACTTTAAACTTTAAACTTTAAACTTTAAACTTTTAAACTTTAAACTTTAAAACTTTAAACTTTAAACTTTAAACTTTAAACTTTAAACTTTAAACTTTAAAAACTTTAAACTTTAAACTTAAAAACTTTAAACTTTAAACTTTAAACTTTAAACTTTAAACTTTAAAACTTTAAACTTTAAACTTTAAACTTTTAAACTTTAAACTTTAAACTTTAAACTTTAAACTTTTAAAAACTTTAAACTTTAAAACTTTAAACTTTAACTTTAAACTTTAAACTTTAAACTTTAAACTTTTTAAACTTTTAAACTTTAAACTTTAAACTTTAAACTTTAAACTTTAAACTTTAAACTTTAAACTTTAAACTTTAAACTTTAAAAACTTTAAACTTTAAACTTTAAACTTTAAACTTTAAACTTTAAACTTTAAACTTTAAACTTTAAACTTTAAACTTTAAACTTTAAAACTTTAAACTTTACTTTTTTAAACTTTAAACTTTAAACTTTAAACTTTTTTAAACTTTAAAAACTTTAAACTTTAAACTTTAAACTTAAACTTTAAACTTTAAACTTTAAACTTTAAACTTTTTAAACTTTAAACTTTAAACTTTTAAACTTTAAACTTTAAAACTTTAAACTTTAAACTTTTTAAACTTTAAAAACTTTAAACTTTTAAACTTTAAACTTTAAACTTTAAACTTTAAACTTTAAACTTTAAACTTTAAACTTTAAACTTTAAACTTTAAACTTAAAAACTTTAAACTTAAAAACTTTAAACTTTTTAAAACTTTAAACTTTAAACTTTAAACTTTTTAAACTTTAACTTTAAACTTTAAACTTTAAACTTTAAACTTTAAACTTTAAACTTTAAAACTTTAAACTTTAAAAACTTTAAACTTTTTAAACTTTAAACTTTAAAACTTAAAAAACTTTAAAACTTAAAACTTTTAAAACTTAAACTTTAACTTTAACTTTAAACTTTTAAACTTTAAACTTTAAACTTTAAACTTTAAACTTTAAACTTTAAAACTTTAAACTTTAAACTTTAAACTTTAAACTTTAAACTTTAAAACTTTAAACTTTAAACTTTAAACTTTAACTTTAAACTTTAAACTTTAAACTTTTTAAACTTTAAACTTTAAACTTTAAACTTTAAACTTTAAACTTTACTTTTTAAACTTAAAAACTTTAAACTTTAAACTTTAAACTTTAAACTTTAAACTTTAAACTTTTAAAAAAACTTTAAACTTTAAACTTTAAACTTTAAACTTTAAACTTTAAACTTAACTTAAACTTTAACTTAAACTTTAAACTTTAAACTTTAAACTTTAAACTTTAAACTTTAAAAACTTTAAACTTTAAACTTTAAACTTTAAACTTTTAACTTTTTAACTTTAAACTTTAAAAAACTTTAAAACTTTAAACTTTAAACTTTTAAACTTTTAAACTTTAAACTTTAAACTTTAAACTTTAAAACTTTAAACTTTAAACTTTAAAACTTTAAACTTTAACTTTTTAAACTTAAACTTTTTTAAACTTTAAACTTAAAAACTTTAAACTTTTAAACTTTAAACTTTAAACTTTAAACTTTAAAAAACTTTAAACTTTAAACTTTTAAACTTTAAACTTTAAACTTTAAACTTTAAACTTTAAACTTTAAACTTTAAAAACTTTAAACTTTAAACTTTAAACTTTAAACTTTAAACTTTTAAACTTTTTTTTAAACTTTAAACTTTAAAACTTTAAACTTAAAACTTTAAACTTTTAAAAACTTTAAACTTTAAACTTTACTTTAAAACTTAAACTTTAAAACTTTAAAAACTTTTAAACTTTAAACTTTAAACTTTAAACTTTAAACTTAAACTTTAAACTTTAAACTTTAAAAAACTTTTTTTAAACTTTAAACTTTAAACTTTAAACTTTAAACTTTAAACTTTAAAAAACTTTTTAAACTTTAAACTTTTAAAACTTTAAAACTTAAAAAAAAAACTTTAAACTTTAAAAAACTTTAAACTTTAAACTTTAAACTTTAAACTTTAAACTTTAAACTTTAAACTTTAAACTTTAAACTTTAAACTTTAAACTTTAAACTTTAAACTTTTAAAACTTTAAACTTTAAACTTTAAACTTTAAACTTTTTAAACTTTAAACTTTAAACTTTAAACTTTAAACTTTAAACTTAAAAACTTTAAAAACTTTAAACTTAAACTTTAAACTTTAAACTTTAAAACTTTAAACTTTAAACTTTAACTTTTAAAACTTTAAACTTTAAAACTTTAAACTTTAAACTTTAAACTTTAAACTTTAAACTTTAAACTTTAAACTTTAAACTTTAAACTTTAAACTTTAAACTTTAAACTTTAAACTTTAAACTTTTTAAAACTTTAAAACTTTAACTTTTTAAACTTTAAACTTTTAAACTTTAAAACTTTAAACTTTAAACTTTAAACTTTAAACTTAAACTTTAAACTTTAAACTTTTAAACTTTAAACTTTAAACTTTAAACTTTAAACTTTAAACTTTAAAACTTTAAACTTTAAACTTTAAACTTTAAACTTTAAACTTTAAACTTTAAACTTTAAACTTTAAACTTTAAACTTTTAAACTTTAAACTTTAAACTTTAAAAACTTTAAACTTTAAAACTTTAAACTTTAAACTTTAAACTTTAAACTTTAAACTTTAAACTTAAACTTTTTAAACTTTAAACTTTTAAACTTTAAACTTTAAACTTTAAACTTAAAAAAACTTTAAACTTTAAACTTTTAAAACTTTAAACTTTAAACTTTTAAACTTTAACTTTAAACTTTAAACTTTAAACTTTAAAAAAACTTTAAACTTTAAACTTTAAACTTTAAACTTTAAACTTTAAACTTTAAACTTTAAACTTTAAAAAACTTTAAACTTTAAAACTTTAAACTTTAAACTTTAAACTTTAAACTTTAAACTTTAAACTTTAAACTTTAAAAACTTTAACTTTAAACTTTAAACTTTAAACTTTAAAACTTTAAACTTTAAACTTTAAACTTTAAACTTTAAACTTTAAAAACTTTAAACTTTAAACTTTAAACTTTAAACTTTAAACTTTAAACTTTAAACTTTAAACTTTAAACTTTAAACTTTTAAACTTTAAACTTTAAAACTTAAAAACTTTAAACTTTAAACTTTAAACTTTAAACTTTTTAAACTTTAAAAACTTTTAAACTTTAACTTTAAACTTTAAACTTTAAAACTTTAAACTTTAAACTTTAAACTTTAAACTTTAAACTTTAAACTTTAAACTTTAAACTTTAAACTTTAAACTTTAAACTTTAAACTTTAAACTTTAAACTTTAAACTTTAAACTTTAAACTTTAAACTTTTTAAAACTTTAAACTTTTTAAACTTTAAACTTTAACTTTAAACTTTAAACTTTAAACTTTTAAACTTTAAACTTTAAACTTTAAACTTTAAAACTTTAAACTTTAAAAACTTAAAAACTTTAAACTTAAACTTTTTAAACTTTAAACTTTAAACTTTAAACTTTAAACTTTAAACTTAAAACTTTAAACTTTAAACTTTTTAAACTTTAAACTTTAAACTTTAAACTTTTTTAAACTTTAAACTTTAAAACTTTAAACTTTAAACTTTAAAAAACTTTAAACTTTAAACTTTAAACTTTAAACTTTAAACTTAAAACTTTTAAACTTAAAAACTTTAAACTTTAAACTTTAAACTTTAAACTTTAAAAACTTTAAACTTTAAACTTAAAAACTTTAAAACTTTAAACTTTAAACTTTAAACTTTAAACTTTAAACTTTAAACTTTAAACTTTAAACTTTAAACTTTAAACTTTAAACTTTAAACTTTAAACTTTAAACTTTAAACTTTAAAACTTTAAACTTTTTAAACTTTAAACTTTAAACTTAAAACTTAAAAAAACTTAAACTTTAAACTTTAAACTTTAAACTTTTAAACTTTAAAACTTTAAACTTTTAAACTTTAAACTTTAAACTTTTTAAACTTTAAACTTTAAACTTTAAACTTTAACTTTTAAACTTTAAACTTTAAACTTTAAACTTTAAACTTTAAACTTTAAACTTTTAAACTTTAAAACTTTTTAAAAAACTTTAAACTTTAAAAAACTTTAAACTTTAAACTTTAAACTTTAAACTTTAAACTTTAAACTTTAAACTTTAAACTTTAAACTTTAAACTTTAAACTTTAAACTTTAAAAACTTTAAACTTTAAACTTTAAACTTTAAACTTTAAACTTTAAACTTTAAACTTTAAACTTTAAACTTTAAACTTTAAACTTTAAACTTTAAACTTTAAACTTTAAACTTTAAACTTTAAACTTTAAACTTTTTAAACTTTAAACTTTAAACTTTAAACTTTAAACTTTAAACTTAAAACTTTAACTTTTAAACTTTAAACTTTAAACTTTAAACTTTAAACTTTTAAACTTTAAAACTTTAAACTTTAAACTTTAAACTTTAAAAACTTTAAACTTAAACTTTAAACTTTAACTTTAAACTTTTAAACTTTAAACTTTAAACTTTAAACTTTAAACTTTAAACTTTAAACTTTAAACTTTAAACTTTAAACTTTTAAACTTTAAACTTTAAACTTTAAACTTTAAACTTTAAACTTTAAACTTTAAAACTTTTTTAAACTTTAAAACTTTAAACTTTAAACTTTAAACTTTAAACTTTAAACTTTAAACTTAAAAACTTTAAACTTTAAACTTTAAACTTTAAACTTTAAACTTTAAAACTTTAAAACTTTAAACTTTAAACTTTAAACTTTAAACTTTAAACTTTAAACTTTAAACTTAAACTTTAAACTTTTAAACTTTAAACTTTAAACTTTAAAACTTTAAACTTTAAACTTTAAACTTTAAACTTTAAACTTTAAAAACTTTTTTAAACTTTAAACTTTAAACTTTAAACTTTAAACTTTAAACTTTAAACTTTAAACTTTAACTTTAAAAACTTAAACTTTAAACTTTAAACTTTAAACTTTAAACTTTAAAACTTTACTTTTTAAACTTTAAACTTTAAACTTTAAACTTTAAACTTTAAACTTTAAAAACTTTAAACTTTTAAAACTTTAAACTTTAAACTTTAAACTTTAAACTTTTAAAACTTAAAAACTTTTAAACTTTAAACTTTTTAAACTTTAAACTTTAAACTTTAAACTTTAAACTTTTAAACTTTAAACTTTAAACTTTTTAAACTTTAAACTTTAAACTTTAAACTTTAAACTTTAAACTTTAAACTTTAAACTTTAAACTTTAAACTTTAAACTTTAAACTTTAAACTTTAAACTTTAAACTTTAAACTTAAAACTTTAAACTTTAAACTTAAAACTTTAAACTTAAAAACTTTAAACTTTAAACTTTAAACTTTAAACTTTAAAAACTTTAAACTTTAAACTTTAAACTTTAAACTTAAAAAAAACTTTAAACTTTAAACTTTAAACTTTAAAACTTAAACTTTAAACTTTAAACTTTAAACTTTAAACTTTAAACTTTAAACTTTAAACTTTAAACTTTAAACTTTAAAACTTTAAACTTTAAACTTTAAACTTTAAACTTTAAACTTTAAAACTTTAACTTTAAACTTTAAACTTTAAACTTTAAACTTTAAAACTTTAAAACTTTAAACTTTAAACTTTAAAACTTTAAACTTTAAACTTTAAACTTTAAACTTTAAACTTTAAACTTTAAACTTTAAACTTTAAACTTTAAACTTTAAAACTTAAACTTTAAACTTTAAACTTTAAACTTTAAACTTTAACTTAAACTTTAAACTTAAAACTTTAAACTTTAAACTTTAAACTTTAAACTTTAAACTTTAAACTTTAAACTTAAACTTTAAACTTTAAACTTTAAACTTTAAACTTTAAACTTTAAACTTTTAAACTTAAACTTTAAACTTTAAACTTTAAACTTTAAACTTTAAACTTTAAACTTTTAAACTTTAAACTTTAAACTTTAAACTTTAAACTTTAAACTTTAAACTTTAAACTTTAAAACTTTAAACTTAAAACTTTAAACTTTAAACTTTAAACTTTAAACTTTAAACTTTAAACTTTAAACTTTAAACTTTAAACTTTAAACTTTAAAACTTTAAACTTTAAACTTTAAACTTTAAACTTTAAACTTTAAACTTTAAACTTTAAACTTTAAAAAACTTAAAACTTAAAAACTTTAAACTTTAAAACTTTAAACTTTAAAACTTTAAACTTAAACTTTAAACTTTAAACTTTAAACTTTAAACTTAAAAACTTTAAAACTTTAAACTTTAAACTTTAAACTTTAAACTTTAAACTTTAAACTTTAAACTTTAAACTTTAAAAACTTTAAACTTTAAACTTTAAACTTTAAACTTTAAACTTTAAACTTTAAACTTTAAACTTTAAACTTTAAACTTTAAACTTTAAACTTTAAAACTTTTAAAACTTTAAACTTTAAACTTAAAAACTTTAAACTTTAAACTTTAAACTTTAAACTTTAAACTTTAAACTTTAAACTAAACTTTTAAAAAAAACTTTAAACTTTAAACTTTAAACTTTAAACTTTAAACTTTAAACTTTAAACTTTAAACTTTAAACTTTAAACTTTAAACTTTAAACTTTAAACTTTAAACTTTAAACTTAAAACTTTAAAACTTTAAACTTTAAACTTTAAACTTTAAACTTTAAACTTTAAACTTTAAACTTTAAACTTTAAACTTTAAACTTAAAAACTTTAAACTTAAACTTTAAAAAACTTTAAACTTTAAAACTTTAAACTTTAAACTTTAAACTTTTAAACTTTAAACTTTAAACTTTAAACTTTAAAAACTTTAAAACTTTAAACTTTAAACTTTAAACTTTAAAAACTTTAAACTTTAAACTTTAAACTTTAAACTTTAAACTTTAAACTTTAAACTTTAAACTTTAAACTTTAAACTTTACTTTAAAACTTTAAAACTTTAAACTTTAAACTTTAAACTTTAAACTTTAAACTTTAAAACTTTAAACTTTAAACTTTAAACTTTAAACTTTAAACTTTAAACTTTAAACTTTAAACTTTTAAACTTTAAACTTTAAACTTTAAACTTTAAACTTTAAACTTTAAACTTTAAACTTTAAACTTTAAAACTTTAAACTTTAAACTTTAAACTTTAAACTTTAAAACTTTAAACTTTAAACTTTTAAACTTTAAACTTTAAACTTTAAACTTTAAAACTAAAAACTTAAACTTAAACTTTTTAAACTTTAAACTTTAAAACTTTAAACTTTAAACTTTAAACTTTAAACTTTAAACTTTAAACTTTAAACTTTAAACTTTAAACTTTAAAACTTTTAAACTTTAAAACTTTAAACTTTAAACTTTAAACTTTACTTTTTAAACTTTTAAACTTTTAAACTTTAAACTTTAAACTTTAAACTTTAAACTTTAAACTTTAAACTTTAAACTTTAAACTTTAAACTTTAAACTTTAAACTTTAAACTTTAAACTTTAAACTTTAAACTTTAAACTTTAAACTTTAAACTTTAAACTTTAAACTTTAAACTTTAAACTTAAAAAAAACTTTAAAACTTTAAACTTTAAACTTTAAACTTTAAACTTTAAACTTTAAACTTTAAACTTTAAACTTTAAACTTTAAACTTTAAAAACTTTAAACTTTAAACTTTAACTTTAAACTTTAAACTTTAAACTTTAAACTTTAAACTTTAAACTTTAAACTTTTAAACTTAAAACTTTAAACTTTAAACTTTAAAACTTTAAAACTTTAAACTTTAAACTTTAAACTTTAAAACTTTAAACTTTAAACTTTAAACTTTAAAAACTTTAAAAACTTTAAACTTTAAACTTTAAACTTTAAACTTTAAACTTTAAACTTAAAAACTTTAAACTTAAACTTTAAACTTTAAACTTTAAACTTTAAACTTTAAACTTTTTAAACTTTAAACTTTAAACTTTAAACTTTAAACTTTAAACTTTTTAAACTTTAAACTTTAAACTTTAAACTTTAAACTTTAAACTTTAAACTTTTAAACTTTAAAAACTTTAAACTTTAAACTTTAAACTTTAAACTTTAAACTTTTAAACTTTAAACTTTAAACTTTAAACTTTAAACTTTAAACTTTAAACTTTAAAACTTAAAAAACTTAACTTTTAAACTTTAAACTTTAAACTTTAAACTTTAAACTTTTTAAACTTTAAAACTTTAAAACTTTAAACTTTAAAAACTTTAAACTTAAAACTTTAAACTTTAAAAACTTTAAACTTTAAAAACTTTAAACTTTAAACTTTTTAAACTTTAAACTTTAAACTTTAAACTTTAAACTTTAAACTTAAAACTTTAAACTTTAAACTTTAAACTTTAAACTTTAAACTTTAAACTTTAAACTTTAAACTTTAAACTAAAAACTTTAAACTTTAAACTTTAAACTTTAAACTTTAAAAAACTTTTTAAACTTTAAACTTTAAACTTAAAACTTTAAACTTTAAACTTTAAACTTTTTAAACTAAAAACTTTAAACTTTAAACTTTAAACTTTAAACTTTAAACTTTAAACTTTAAACTTTAAAAACTTTAAACTTTAAACTTTAAACTTTAAACTTAAACTTTAAACTTTAAAAAACTTTAAAAACTTTAAAAAAACTTTAAACTTTAAACTTTAAACTTTAAACTTTAAACTTTAAACTTTAAACTTTAAACTTTAAACTTTAAACTTTAAACTTTAAACTTTAAACTTTAAACTTTAAACTTTAAACTTTAAAACTTTAAACTTTAAACTTTAAACTTTAAAACTTAAAAACTTTAAACTTTAAACTTTAAACTTTAAACTTTAAACTTTAAACTTTAAACTTTAAACTTTAAACTTTAAACTTTTTAAACTTTAAACTTTAAACTTTAAAAACTTTAAACTTTAAAACTTTAAACTTTAAACTTTAAACTTTAAACTTTAAACTTTAAACTTTAAACTTTAAACTTTAAACTTTAAAAAAACTTTAAAACTTTAAACTTTAAACTTTAAACTTTAAACTTTAAACTTTAAACTTTAAACTTTAAACTTTAAACTTTAAAACTTTAAACTTTAAACTTTAAATTTTTAAAACTTTAAACTTTAAAAACTTTAAACTTTAAACTTTAAAAACTTTAAACTTTAAACTTTAAACTTTAAACTTTTAAACTTTTAAAAACTTAAAACTTTAAACTTTAAACTTTAAACTTTAAACTTTAAACTTTAAACTTTAAACTTTAAACTTTAAACTTTAAACTTTAAACTTTAAACTTTAAACTTTAAACTTTAAACTTTTTTAAACTTTAAACTTTAAAAACTTAAACTTTAAAAACTTTAAACTTTAAACTTTAAACTTTAAACTTTAAACTTTAAACTTTAAACTTTAAACTTTAAAACTTTAAAACTTTAAACTTTAAACTTTAAACTTTAAACTTTAAACTTTTTAAACTTTAAACTTTAAACTTTTAAACTTTTAAACTTTAAACTTAAAACTTTAAACTTTTAAACTTTAAACTTTTTAAAAAACTTAAACTTTAACTTTAAACTTTAAACTTTAAACTTAAAACTTAAAAAAAAACTTTAAACTTTAAAAACTTTAAAACTTTAAACTTTAAAACTTTAAACTTTAAAAACTTTAAACTTTAAACTTTAAAACTTTAAAAACTTTAAACTTTTTAAACTTTAAACTTTAAACTTAAAACTTTAAACTTTAAACTTTAAACTTTAAACTTTAAACTTTAAACTTTAAACTTTTTACTTAAACTTTAAACTTTAAACTTTAAACTTTAACTTTTTAAACTTTAAACTTTAAAAACTTTAAACTTTAAACTTTTTAAACTTTTAAACTTTAAACTTTTAAACTTTAAACTTTAAAAACTTTAAACTTAAAACTTTAAACTTTAAACTTTTTAAACTTTAAACTTTAAACTTTTTAAACTTTAAACTTTAAACTTTAACTTTTTAAACTTTAAACTTTAAACTTTAAACTTTAAACTTTAAACTTTAAAACTTTAAACTTTAAACTTTAAAACTTAAAAAACTTTAAACTTTAAAAACTTTAAACTTTTAAACTTTAAACTTTAAACTTTAAACTTTAAACTTTAAACTTTAAACTTTAAACTTTAAACTTAAAACTTTAAACTTTAAACTTTAAACTTTAAACTTTAAACTTTAAACTTTAAACTTTAAACTTTAAACTTTAAACTTTAAACTTTAAACTTTAAACTTTAAACTTTAAACTTTAAAACTTTAAACTTTAAACTTTAAACTTTAAACTTTAAACTTTAAACTTTAAACTTTAACTTTTTAAACTTTAAACTTTAAACTTTAAACTTTAAAAAACTTTAAACTTTTAAACTTTAAACTTTTAAACTTTAAACTTTAAACTTTAAACTTTAAACTTTAAACTTTAAACTTTAAACTTTAAACTTTAAAAACTTTAAACTTTAAACTTTAAACTTTAAACTTTAAACTTTAAACTTTAAACTTTTAAACTTTAAACTTTAAACTTAAAAAAACTTTAAACTTTAAACTTTAAACTTTAAACTTTAAACTTTTAAACTTTTAAACTTTAAACTTTAAACTTTTTAAACTTTAAACTTTAAACTTTAAACTTTAAACTTTAAACTTTAAACTTTAAACTTTAAACTTTAAACTTAAAACTTTAAACTTTTTAAAACTTTAAACTTTACTTTAAACTTTAAACTTTAAACTTTAAACTTTTAAACTTTTAAACTTTAAACTTTAAACTTTAAAACTTAAACTTTAAACTTTAAACTTTAAAAACTTTAAACTTTAAACTTTAAACTTTAAAAACTTTAAACTTTAAACTTTAAAACTTTAAACTTTAAACTTTAAACTTTAAACTTTAAACTTTAAACTTTAAACTTTAAACTTTAAACTTTAAACTTTAAACTTTAAAAAACTTTAAACTTTAAACTTTAAACTTTAAACTTTAAACTTAAAAAACTTTAAACTTTAAACTTTAAACTTTAAAAACTTTAAACTTTAAACTTTAAACTTTAAACTTTAAACTTTAAACTTTAAACTTTAAACTTTAAACTTTAAACTTTAAACTTTAAACTTTAACTTTAAAAACTTTAAACTTTAAACTTTAAACTTTAAACTTTAAACTTTAAACTTTAAACTTTAAACTTTAAACTTAAAAAAACTTTAAACTTTAAACTTTAAACTTTAAACTTTAAACTTTAAACTTTAAAACTTTACTTTTTAAACTTTAAACTTTAAACTTTAAACTTTAAACTTTAAACTTTAAACTTTAAAACTTTAAACTTTAAACTTTAAACTTTAAAACTTTAAACTTTAAACTTTAAACTTAAACTTTTTAAACTTTAAACTTTAAAAACTTTAAAACTTTAAACTTTAAACTTAAAAACTTTAAACTTTAAACTTTAAACTTTAAACTTTAAACTTTAAACTTTAAACTTTAAACTTTAAACTTTAAACTTTAAACTTTAAACTTTAAACTTTAAACTTTAAACTTTAAACTAAAAACTTTAAACTTTAAACTTTAAACTTTAAACTTTAAACTTTAAACTTTTAAACTTTAAACTTTAAACTTTAAACTTAAAAACTTTAAACTTTTAAACTTTAAACTTTAAACTTTAAACTTTAAACTTTAAACTTTAAACTTTAAAACTTTAAACTTTAAACTTTTTAAACTTTAAACTTTAAACTTTAAACTTTTTTAAACTTAAAAACTTTAAACTTTAAACTTTAAACTTTAAACTTTTAAACTTTAAACTTTAAACTTTAAACTTTAAACTTTAAAACTTTAAACTTTAAACTTTAAAAACTTTAAACTTTAAACTTTAAACTTTAAACTTAACTTTAAACTTTAAACTTTAAACTTTAAACTTTAAACTTTAAACTTTAAACTTTAAACTTTAAACTTTAAACTTTAAACTTTAAAAACTTTAAACTTTAAACTTTAAAACTTTAAACTTTAAACTTTTTAAACTTTAAACTTTTAACTTTAAACTTTAAACTTTAAACTTTAAACTTTAAACTTTAAACTTTAAACTTTAAACTTTAAACTTTAAACTTTAAACTTTAAACTTTAAACTTTAAACTTTTAAACTTTAAACTTTAAAAACTTTAAACTTTAAACTTTAAACTTTAAACTTTAAACTTTAAACTTAAACTTTAAACTTTAAAACTTTAAAACTTTAAACTTAAAACTTAAAAACTTTAAAAACTTTAAACTTTAAACTTTAAACTTCTTTAAACTTTTAAACTTTAAACTTTAAAACTTTAAAAACTTTTAAACTTTAAACTTTAAACTTTAAACTTTAAACTTTAAACTTTAAACTTTAAACTTTTTAAACTTTAAACTTTAAACTTTAAACTTTAAAACTTTAAACTTAAACTTTAAACTTTTAAACTTTAAACTTAAACTTTAAACTTTAAACTTTAAACTTAAAAAACTTTTAAACTTTAAACTTTAAACTTTAAAAACTTTAAACTTTAAACTTTAAACTTTAAAACTTTAAACTTTAAACTTTAAACTTTAAACTTTAAACTTTAAACTTTAAACTTTAAACTTTAAAAACTTTAAACTTTAAAACTTTAAACTTTAAACTTTAAACTTTAAACTTTAAACTTTAAACTTTAAACTTTAAAAACTTTAAACTTAAAAACTAAAACTTTTAAACTTTAAACTTTAAACTTTAAACTTTAAACTTAAAACTTTAAACTTTAAAAACTTTAAACTTTAAACTTTAAACTTTAAACTTTAAACTTTAAACTTAAACTTTAAACTTAACTTTAAACTTTAAACTTTAAACTTTAAACTTTAAACTTTAAACTTTAAAACTTTAACTTTAAAAAACTTTTAAAACTTTAAACTTTAAACTTTAAACTTTAAAACTTTAAACTTTTAAACTTTAAACTTTAAACTTTAAAAACTTTAAACTTTAAACTTTTTAAACTTTAAACTTTAAACTTTAAACTTTAAACTTTAAACTTTAAACTTTAAACTTTAAACTTTTTTAAACTTTAAACTTTAAACTTTAAACTTTAAACTTTTTAAAAACTTTAAACTTTAAACTTTTTAAACTTTAAACTTAAACTTTAAACTTTAAACTTTAAACTTTAAACTTTAAACTTTAAACTTTAAACTTTAAACTTTAAACTTTAAACTTTAAACTTTAAACTTTAAACTTTAAAACTTTAAACTTTAAACTTTAAACTTTAAACTTTAAAAACTTTAAACTTTAAAACTTAAAACTTTAAACTTTAAACTTTAAACTTTAAACTTTAAACTTTTTTAAACTTAAAAACTTTAAACTTTAAACTAAAAAAACTTAAAAACTTTAAACTTTAAACTTTAAACTTTAAACTTTAAACTTTAAACTTTAAACTTTAAAACTTTAAAACTTTAAACTTTAAACTTTAAAACTTTAAACTTTAAACTTTAAACTTTAAACTTTAAACTTTAAACTTTAAACTTTAAACTTTAAACTTTAAACTTTAAACTTAAACTTTAAACTTTAAACTTTAAACTTTAAACTTTAAAAACTTTAACTTTAAACTTTTAAACTTTAAACTTTAAACTTAAAAACTTTAAACTTTAAACTTTAAACTTTAAACTTTAAACTTTAAACTTTTAAAACTTTAAACTTTAAACTTTTTAAACTTTAAACTTTAAACTTTAAACTTTTTTAAACTTTAAAACTTTAAACTTTAAAACTTTAAACTTTAAACTTTAAACTTTAAACTTTAAAAACTTTAAACTTTTAAACTTTTAACTTTTTAAACTTTAAACTTTTAAACTTTAAACTTTAAACTTTTTAAACTTTAAACTTTAACTAAAACTTTAAACTTAAAAAACTTTAAAACTTTAAACTTTAAACTTTTTAAACTTTTAAACTTTAAACTTTAAACTTTAAAAACTTTAAACTTTAAACTTTAAACTTTAAACTTTAAAACTTTAAACTTTAAACTTTAAACTTTAAACTTTAAACTTTAAACTTTAAACTTTAAACTTTAACTTTAAACTTTAAACTTTAAACTTTAAACTTTAAACTTTAAACTTTAAACTTTAAACTTTAAACTTTTAAACTTTAAACTTTAAACTTTAAACTTTAAACTTAAAACTTTAAACTTTAAACTTTAAACTTTAAACTTTAAACTTAAACTTTAAACTTTAAACTTTAAACTTTAAACTTTAAAAAACTTTAAACTTTAAACTTTAAAACTTTTAAACTTTAAACTTTAAACTTTAAACTTTAAAAACTTTAAACTTTAAACTTTAAACTTTAAACTTTAAACTTTAAACTTTAAACTTTAAAAACTTTAAACTTTAAACTTTAAACTTTAAACTTTAAACTTTAAACTTTAAACTTTAAACTTAAACTTAAAACTTTAAACTTTAAACTAAACTTTAAACTTTAAACTTTAAACTTTAAACTTTAAACTTAAAAACTTTAAACTTTAAACTTAAAAACTTTAAACTTTAAACTTAAACTTTAAACTTAAACTTTAAACTTTAAACTTTAAACTTTAAACTTTAAACTTTAAACTTTAAACTTTAAACTTTAAACTTTAAACTTTAAACTTTAAACTTTAAACTTTAAACTTTAAAAAACTTTAAACTTTAAACTTTAAACTTTAAACTTTAAACTTTAAACTTTAAAACTTTAAAAAACTTTAAACTTTAAACTTTAAACTTTAAACTTTAAACTTTAAACTTTAAACTTTAAACTTTAAACTTTAAACTTTAAACTTTAAACTTAAAACTTTAAACTTTAAACTTTAAACTTTAAACTTTAAACTTTAAACTTTAAACTTTAAACTTAAAAACTTTAAACTTTAAACTTAAAAAACTTTAAAACTTTAAAAACTTTAAACTTTAAACTTTAAACTTTAAACTTTAAACTTAAAAAAACTTTAAACTTTAAAACTTAAAACTTTAAACTTTAAACTTTAAACTTTAAACTTAAAAACTTTAAACTTTAAACTTTAAACTTTAAACTTTAAACTTTAAACTTTAACTTTAAACTTTAAACTTTAAACTTTAAACTTTAAACTTTAAACTTTAAACTTTAAACTTTAAACTTTAAACTTTAAACTTAAACTTTAAACTTTAAACTTTAAACTTTAAAACTTTAAACTTTAAACTTTAAACTTTAAACTTTAAACTTTAAACTTTAAACTTTAAACTTTAAACTTTAAACTTTAAACTTTAAACTTAAAAACTTTAAACTTTAAACTTTAAACTTTAAACTTTAAACTTTAAACTTTAAACTTTAAACTTTAAACTTTAAACTTTAAACTTTAAACTTTAAACTTTAAAAACTTTAAACTTTAAACTTTAAACTTTAAACTTTAAACTTAAACTTTAAACTTTAAAACTTTAAACTTTAAACTTTAAACTTTAAACTTTAAACTTTAAACTTTTAAACTTTAAAACTTTAAACTTTAAACTTAAACTTTAAACTTTAAACTTTAAAAACTTTAAACTTTAAACTTTTAAACTTAAAACTTTAAACTTTAAACTTTTTAAACTTTAAACTTTAAACTTTAAACTTTAAACTTTAAAACTTTAAACTTTTAACTTTAAACTTTAAACTTTAAACTTTAAACTTTAAACTTTAAACTTTAAACTTTAAACTTTAAACTTTAAACTTTAAACTTTAAACTTTAAACTTTAAACTTTAAACTTTAAACTTTAAACTTTAAACTTTAAACTTTAAACTTTAAACTTTAAACTTTAAACTTTAAACTTTAAAACTTTTAAACTTTTTAAACTTTAAACTTTAAACTTTAAAAACTTTAAAACTTTAAACTTTAAACTTTAAACTTTAAACTTTAAACTTTAAACTTTAAACTTTAAACTTTTAAACTTTAAACTTTAAACTTTAAACTTTTAAACTTTAAACTTTAAACTTTAAACTTTAAACTTTAAACTTTAAACTTTAAACTTTAAACTTTAAACTTTAAAACTTTAAACTTTACTTTTTAACTTTAAACTTTAAACTTAAAAAAACTTAAAAACTTTAAACTTAAAACTTTAAAACTTTTAAAACTTTAAACTTTAAACTTTAAACTTTAAACTTTAAACTTTAAACTTTTAAAACTTTAAACTTTAAACTTTAAACTTTAAACTTTAAAAAACTTTAAACTTTAAACTTTAAACTTTAAACTTTAAACTTTAAACTTTAAACTTTAAAAACTTAAACTTTAAACTTTAAAACTTTAAACTTTAAAACTTTAAAACTTAAACTTTAAACTTTAAACTTTAAACTTTAAACTTTAAACTTTAAACTTTAAACTTTAAACTTTTAAACTTAAAAACTTTAAACTTTAAACTTTAAACTTTAAACTTTAAACTTTAAACTTAAAAACTTTAAACTTTAAACTTTAAACTTTAAACTTTAAACTTTAAAACTTTAAACTTTAAAAACTTTAAACTTTAAACTTTAAACTTTAAACTTTAAACTTTAAACTTTAAACTTTAAACTTTAAACTTTAAACTTTAAACTTTAAACTTTTAAACTTTAAACTTTAAACTTTAAACTTTAAACTTTAAACTTTAAACTTTAAACTTTAAACTTTAAACTTTTTAAACTTTAAACTTAAACTTTAAACTTTAAACTTTAAACTTTAAACTTTAAACTTTAAACTTTAAACTTTAAACTTTAAACTTTAAACTTTAAACTTAACTTTAAACTTTAAACTTTTAACTTTAAACTTTAAACTTTAAAACTTTAAACTTTAAACTTTAAACTTTAAACTTTAAACTTTAAACTTTAAACTTAAACTTTTTAAACTTTAAACTTTAAACTTTAAACTTAAACTTTAAACTTTAAACTTTAAACTTTAAACTTTAAACTTTAAACTTTAAACTTTAAACTTTAAACTTTAAACTTTAAACTTTTTAAACTTTAAACTTTAAACTTTAAACTTTAAACTTTAAACTTTAAACTTTAAACTTTAAACTTTAAACTTTAAACTTTAAACTTTAAACTTTTAAACTTTAAACTTTAAACTTTAAACTTTAAACTTTAAACTTTAAACTTTAAACTTTAAACTTTAAACTTTAAACTTTTAAACTTAAAAAACTTTAAACTTTAAACTTTAAACTTTAAACTTTAAACTTTAAACTTTAAACTTTAAACTTTAAACTTTAAACTTTAAACTTTAACTTTAAACTTTAAACTTTAAACTTTAAACTTTAAACTTTAAACTTTAAAAACTTTAAACTTTAAACTTTAAAAACTTTAAACTTTAAACTTTAAACTTTAAACTTAAAAACTTTAAACTTTAAACTTTAAACTTTAAACTTTTTAAACTTTTAAACTTTTAAAACTTTAAACTTTAAACTTTAAACTTTAAACTTTTAAACTAAAAACTTTAAACTTTAAACTTTAAACTTTAAACTTAAAACTTTAAACTTTAAACTTTAAACTTTTAAACTTTAAACTTTAAACTTTAAAAAACTTTAAACTTTAAACTTTAAACTTTAAACTTTAAACTTTAAACTTTAAACTTTAAACTTTAAACTTTAAACTTTTTTAAACTTTAAACTTTAACTTTTTAAACTTTAAACTTTAAACTTTAAACTTTTTAAACTTTAAACTTTAAACTTTAAACTTTAAAAACTTAAAAACTTTAAACTTTAAACTTTAAAAACTTTAAAAACTTTAAACTTTAAACTTTAAACTTTAAACTTTAAACTTTAAACTTAAAAAAACTTTAAACTTTAAACTTTAAACTTTAAACTTTAAACTTTAAACTTTTTAAACTTTAAACTTTAAACTTTAAACTTTAAACTTTAAACTTTAAACTTTAACTTTAAACTTTAAACTTAAACTTTAAACTTTAAACTTTAAAAACTTTAAAACTTTAAAACTTTAAACTTTAAACTTTAAACTTTAAACTTAAACTTTACTTTAAACTTTAAACTTAAACTTTAAACTTTAAACTTTAAAACTTTAAACTTTAAACTTTAAACTTTTTAAACTTTAAAAAACTTTAAACTTTAAACTTTAAACTTTAAACTTTTAAAACTTTAAACTTTAAACTTTAAACTTTAAACTTTAAACTTTAAACTTTAAACTTTAAACTTTAAACTTTAAAAAACTTTAAACTTAAAAACTTTAAACTTTAAACTTTAAACTTTAAACTTTAAACTTTAAAAACTTTAAACTTTAAACTTTAAACTTTAAACTTTAAACTTTAAACTTTAAACTTTAAACTTTAAACTTTAAACTTTAAACTTTAAACTTTTTAAACTTTAAACTTTAAACTTTAAACTTTAAACTTTAAACTTTAAACTTTAAACTTTAAACTTTAAACTTAAACTTTAAACTTTAAACTTTAAACTTTAAACTTTAAACTTTAAACTTTAAACTTTAAACTTTAAACTTTAAAAACTTTAAACTTTAAACTTTAAACTTTTAAACTTTTAAACTTTAAACTTTAAACTTAAACTTTAAACTTTAAACTTTAAAAACTTTAAACTTTTAAACTTTAAACTTTAAACTTAAAAACTTTAAACTTTAAACTTTAAACTTTAAACTTTAAACTTTAAACTTTAAAACTTTAAACTTTAAACTTTAAACTTAAACTTTAAACTTTAAACTTTAAACTTTTTAAACTTTAAACTTTAAACTTTTAAACTTTAAACTTTAAACTTTAAAACTTTAAACTTTAAACTTTAAACTTTAAACTTAAAACTTAAAAACTTTTTAAACTTTAAACTTTAAACTTTAAACTTTAAACTTTAAACTTTAAACTTTAAAACTTTAAAAACTTTAAACTTTTAAAACTTTAAACTTTAAACTTTAAAACTTTAAACTTTAACTTAAACTTTAAACTTTAAACTTTAAACTTTTAAACTTTAAACTTTTAAAACTTAAACTTTAAACTTTAAACTTTAAAACTTTAAACTTTAAACTTTAAAAACTTTAAACTTTAAACTTTAAACTTTAAACTTTAAACTTTAAACTTTAAACTTTAAACTTTAAACTTTAAACTTTAAACTTTAACTTTAAACTTTAAACTTTAAACTTTAAACTTTAAACTTTAAACTTTAAACTTTACTTTAAACTTTAAAACTTTAAAAACTTTAAACTTTAAACTTTAAAAACTTTAAACTTTAAACTTTTTAAACTTTAAACTTTAAACTTTAAACTTTAAACTTTAAACTTTAAAACTTTAAACTTTAAACTTTAAACTTTAAACTTTAAACTTTAAAACTTTAAACTTTAAACTTTAAACTTTAAACTTTTTAAAACTTTAAACTTTAAACTTTAAACTTTAAACTTTAAACTTTAAAACTTTAACTTTAAAACTTTAAACTTTAAACTTTAAACTTTAAAAACTTTAAACTTTAAACTTTAAACTTTAAACTTTAAACTTTAAACTTTAAACTTAAACTTAAACTTTAAACTTTAAACTTTAAACTTTAAACTTAAACTTTAAACTTAAACTTTAAACTTTAAACTTTTAAACTTTAAACTTTAAACTTTAAACTTTAAAACTTTAAACTTTAAACTTTAAACTTTAAACTTTAAACTTTAAACTTTAAACTTTAAACTTTAAACTTTAAACTTTAAACTTTAAACTTTTAAACTTTAAACTTTAAACTTTAAACTTAAAAAACTTAAACTTTAAACTTTAAACTTTAAACTTTAAACTTTAAACTTTAAACTTTAAAAACTTTAAACTTTTAAACTTTAAACTTT
>JACXSL010000846.1:0-14431 GCA_019514585.1 Dendrobium officinale
TTTCAAAAACTTTTTTATAGACAATGTGCTATTGGTTGAAGGCTTAAAGCATAATTTGTTAAGTATAAGTCAGCTATGTGACAAAGGTTATAATGTGAAATTTTTACCTACTAGCTGCATATTAAGCCTAAATGGGAAAGAAGTTTTAAATGGAAAAAGGGTAAACAATGTTTACATGCTAGATTTGAATTTATTTCATACTCCTATTGCCTTCTGTTTGAAAACTGTTTCTGATGAATCTTGGCTTTGGCATAGGAGACTTTGTCATTCTAGTATGAAAAATCTTAGGAGAATTACCCAAAAGAATTTAGTAAGAGGTATACCAAAACTAAACTTTACTAAGGACCATCTTTGTGATGCATGTCAATTAGGAAAACAAGTGAAGTCCTCTTTTAAGTCCAATAATGATCTTAGAACTAGTAAACCATTGGAAATTCTTCACATAGATCTTTTTGAACCAGTAGGAACTGTAAGTCTAGGAGGGAAGGTATACGGATTTGTTATTGTGGATGATTTCTCTAGGTTCACTTGGGTTAGATTTCTTTTTCATAAAAGTGAATCATTTGAGGAATTCAGAAATTTTTCAACTTGGATACAGAAAAAATTAGGATGTGAAATAATGTCTATACAAAGTGATCATGGAGGAGAATTTGAAAATGAAAGATTTGAAAGTTTTTGTAAAGAAAAAGGGATTGATCACAACTTTTCTGCTCCTAGAACCCCTCAACAAAATGGGGTAGTTGAAAGGAAAAACAGAACATTAATAGAAGCCGCCAGAGCAATGTTGTTGGCAGAATACTCTCTTCCTAAATATTTTTGGGCTGAGGCGGTTAGCACTGCATGTTATGTTCTGAATAGGGTGAATGTGAGATCAAATTTAAATAAAACACCCTATGAGTTACTAAAAGGTAGAACACCAAATTTGTCTCATTTGCATGTTTTTGGTTGCAAGGTGTTCATTCATAACAATGGAAAATCTGCCTTAGGAAAATTTGATCCAAAATCAGATGAAGGAATTTTTGTTGGATATTCAAGTGTTGGAAAATCTTATAGGGTATTCAACAAAAGAACTTTAGTTATTGAAGAAACCACACATGTTGTATTTGATGAATCTGGAAATTTAGAAGGGTCAAATAGTGTTGAAGAAGAAATTGAGAAAAACTCCCAAAATATTGATAGATTAAACTTGGAAGAAAATGTGGAAGAAAACTTTAAAAAAGAAAACCCTTTGCCTAGAGATTTAAGATTTTCTAAAAATCACCCAAGAGAATTGATTATAGGAGAACCTAGTGAGGGTGTTAGAACTAGGCGTGGATTAAATAAGGAAGTCAATCATTCAGCCTTTATTTCAACTATAGAACCCACTAATATTGATCAGGCACTTTCTGATGAATTTTGGATATTGGCCATGCAAGAAGAGTTAAATCAATTTGTAAGAAATAAAATTTGGGAATTAACTACAAGGCCAAAAGATCAAAGTGTTGTTGAAAAAAAATGGGTTTTCAAAAATAAAATGAATGACTCAGGAGTAGTCATTAGAAATAAGGCTAGATTAGTTGCTAAGGGGTATAATTAAATTGAAGGAATTGATTTTGAGGAGACTTTTGCCCCTGTAGCAAGACTTGAAGCAATTAGGGTTTTACTTGCCTTTGCCTGTTTTAAAAGTTTTAAATTATTTCAAATGGATGTCAAAAGTGCCTTTCTGAATGGTATTATTGAAGAAGATGTTTATGTAGAACAACCTCCTGGATTTGAAAATTCAAAATACCCAAATCATGTTTTTAAATTAAAAAAGGCATTATATGGATTGAAACAGGCACCTAGGGTTTGATATGAGAGATTGAGCACTTTCCTACTTGAAAGATCTTTTGAAAAAGAAAGTGTAGATACTACTCTCTTCTTAAAGAAATTTAGAAAGGAAATACTCATTGTTCAAATTTATGTGAATGATATCATCTTTGGATCTTCAAATAAAAATCTTTGTGATGATTTTTCAAATGCAATGAGTAGTTAATTTGAAATGAGTCTAATGGGAGATTTAAATTACTTTCTAGGCTTTAGCATCAAGCAACTTGAGGAAGGGACATTTCTTAGTCAAACCAAATATATTAAGGACATCCTCAAGAAATATGAAATGGACAATGCTAAACCTGTTAGTACACCAATGAGTTCCTCAGTTCAGTTAGATAAGGACCTTAAGGGAAAATCTGTTGATCAAAAGAAATATAGAGGGATTATTGGATCTTTGCTTTACTTGACTGCTAGCCGACCAGATATTATGTTCAGTGTTTGCTTGTGTGCTAGATTTCAATCAGATCCAAAAGAATCACATTTGACAGCAGTGAAAAGGATTTTAAGATACTTACTAGGAACTCAAAACTTAGGAATTTGGTATCCTAAGTTTAGCTCTTCATTTGAAATTATTGGTTATTCAGATTCTGACTTTGCAGGCTGTAGAGTGGATAGGAAAAGCACTTCTGGAACATGTCAATTCATTGGTAATTCATTAGTTTCTTGGTCCAGTAGAAAACAAAATTCAGTAGCCCTATCTACTGCAGAAGCAGAATACATTGCTTTAGGAAGTTGTGTGGCATAAGTACTTTGGTTAAAACAACAGTTGATTGATTTAGGATTATCTGTAGGCACTATTCCAATTTATTGTGATAATACTAGTGCTATTTGCATTTCCAAAAATCCTATTCAACATTCTAGAACCAAACACATAGATATAAGACATCATTTCATAAGGGATCATGTATCCAAAGGAGAAATTGAACTCACACATGTTTCAACTGAAAATCAACTTGCAGACATTTTTACAAAACCTTTAGCCCTTGATACCTTCAGTACTTTAAGAACAAGGCTAGGTGTTATTGATTTAAATGCCTAAACAAAATGTCTTTGCAACATTGATGTTTATGTTTTGTTTTTGATTTTGTGAATTTTTGTGTGTTTTGAATGAATTTGTTTTTGAGTGTAAGTTTTTTTATTGTATGTTTTCTGTGTTTTATAGTTTGATTTGATTTTCTTAAATTAAAATTCAAAAATTCAAAAATTGGAGGAAATTGTCCGGGACGACTTTTGGTTCGTACATGACGATGTGTGAAAAGTAGGTTTGCGTGCATTTTAACCGTTTTGAGAGCAGTTTTTAATTAAATCGTCTGTACGATATAAATATCGTCCAGGACGAACCTTTTCATTTTCTCAAACGTCGGGACGATTGAATGCAGCGGTTGAGTGGATAATACAGTTTTTAATATGTATTTCGTTTGTACGAAATTTTGGTTCGTCCAGACGAACATGTGTCGTTTCAGTGTAGGGGACGGTTTTCAAAAGACATTTAAAATGAATTAATTTTGATCGTCTGTACGAACTTTTGTTCGTATGTACGATCGGTCAAGTCAAAGGTCTGTACGAAGGGACGCATCGTAAGTTGTGTTGATTACGAAAAGCCGTTACATTTTGGACGAATTTGATCGTCTGTACGAAATAATGTTCGTCCAGACGAACGATTATTTTCGTCCAGGACGAACCTTCTTCGTCCAGGACGAACTTATCGACACTGTTTTTCTTTAAATATGAAGGCTTTCTAACTTAACAATCACACTTTCAAACTTCTCTTTCAATCCCTTTCTACTTCAAATTGTCAATGGCCTCCTACTTCAACCTTTTCAGTGGCATTCCTCCTCCTCCTCCTCCAGAACAGTAGAGATGATTTTCTATGTTTTGTTGTACTTGTGTTGTATTTTTTTGTGTTAGTTTCTCAATATTTTTTTTTTTATGTCTTGTTGTGTTAAGTGCTTATGTTAATTGTTTTGTTTGTATTTTTTTTTGTTGTATTTAGATATTATGAAATGTGTAATCCTTTCATAACTATCAATGCATTTAGTACTTGTTTCAATGTTGATTTGTTATTGAAATGTCGTTAATTTTTATGAATTTCATTAAAATTATTTAATCTTCATAGTGCTTAAATTAGATTGTAATTTGAGATTATATACATTAGAAAATCTAGTCTTTCTAAATTTAAAAGTTGTTTATAACTTGTTATAATTAGAAATTTTAAATCCATGTATATTCATTTAGACTACATAAAAGTTAAAATTATTATTGCAATTTAGATGTTTTTCTTATTTTGTATTTCCTTGCTCAAATAATATTTATGCACTTAGAAATATTTGAAATTTTAGATTATTGATTTTGGAAAGAATTGGTCTAAAATTACTCTTGAAAAATTGTACAAAAAGTACTAAAATCAAAAGGAATGCGCAAAAGGTTCGCAAATATGAAAAAGAGGCACAAAATCAGCCCAATATCAAAAGATGCACAAAAATGTGCTCAAAAATTTGAAAAAGATGCGCAAAGCGCCACATGTGGTAATTCTTTTCTTTCCAAATTCTTTCAATCTCTAAATTCAAATTGATCTAATGTTCATTTATATTCTTTTGAATATTGAAATATAAAATTTTTTCTTCATCTCTCTTGTAATGATTTTCTATATTGAAATGTCTAAATTGAATCATGTCTTTGCTAAATTCTTCTTACTTACAATGTTATATCACTTTTTAAATTTCCTGAATTTCTATGATTGACCTAATGTTTTTAGTTTTAAAATTGCATACCTTGTATCAATCACCATTTAGATTAAATGTTCAAATGAATTTTCATACAATTACTTACATTTCTTGTCTATTTCTTCTTCACTTTTTGTTGTTGTCAAAAAGGGGGGGAGAAATCTTTATGTTTGTATGTTATTGTGTTCTTTATGTTTGTATGTTATTGTGTTTGTTTTGTGTGTTTGTTTTTGTGTGTCTGAAAAAATAAAAATTTTAAAATTTTTTTTCTTGATTTAAATTGCCTCCTTATTTTCATGTATTCATCAATTCAGGGGGAGTTTAGGAGATAGAAAGATTTGTTTAAATTGAAATCATACAAACAATAATTGTTTTGCCATCATCAAAAAGGGGGAGATTGTTAAGATAGTTGCTATTTGCATGCATTACATTTTTGGCAACTTATAAAGTTTTGATGATTTCAAACATTATTGTTCAAATGTGTAGTTATCTCCTAACAATTTTGGAAGAATTGTATTTGCTCTTGTGTGTACTAACATTTCAGGGAAAGAACTCCAGACTACGAAGACTTCAAATTAAAATCAGCATGAGATACCTTGAAATTTTTGAAGCTTGCACTTTGCTTAGAAATCAAATTGAAAGGGAGTGATTGTAACTTGAGTGAATAAAAACATGCACACACAAATAAGGAGATCATATTAAATTTGTGTTGATCGTACAGGACGATTTTTCGTTCGTACTGGACGATCAGACAGTTATCTCCTATAGAGCATATGGAACGAATAGGAAACTTGCTCGAAAAATTTTCTAAGTCCTATTCGTCCAGGACGAAATTAATTATCGTACAGTACGACTGACTCTCTGTAAAATTTTCGTCCAGACGAAATTAATTATCGTACAGTACGATTGGCTCTCTCTAAAATTTTCTGTCCAAAATTTTTCGTCGTACAGTACGATTTGAAATTAATTATTAATCGTACAGTACGATTTGCTCTCTGTAAAATTTTCGTCCAGACGAAATTAATTATCGTACAGTACGATTGGCTCTCTGTAAAAATTTTCGTCCCAGACGAAATTAATTATCGTACAGTACGATTGGCTCTCTGTAAAATTTTCGTCCAGACGAAAATTAATTATCGTACAGTACGATTGGTTCTCTGTAAAAAATTTTCGTCCAGACGAAATTAATTATCGTCCAAACGATTAACCGACTTAGGACAGTTTTCAGCAGTTTCTAGATTCGACCTTGTAATAACCGTTCGTACTGGACGAACCTAGTTCGTACAGGACGATCAGCTGTACGAAGACATTTCGTACACATATTCAAATGGGGTCGTTTCAGATCGTTTAAGTAAAATCGTCCAGGACGATCCACGATCGTACGGGACGATCCACTGCATACAGAATTGAAAACTTGCAGTTTTTGGGCTGTTTTTCTTGTCTTTTGTATAAATAGCCCAAATTAGACTGCCACCCAATCTTTTTGTCATTTGATCTTCGTGCCTCTTGAGAGAATAGCCAAGGAGAGAAGTGAAGAGAGCATTCAAAGGGAGGATTCCTACCATAGAAGCAAGAAGGCTTCACTTGGATTTCAAAGGTAAGAGTTTCTACTTGTGAATTGGGATTACTTCACTCTTTTCTTTCTTCCTTCTAGATTCTTATGAGAAGATCTGTCAAGGAGATCCAATTCTCTGCCGACACTTGGAGAGTGTGAACATACCTTTAAACATTTTAAATTTGGTCGGTATGATCAATAATTGTTCATCGTTCTAAACGATCCACGTATTGGCCAGGATGATCTACTTTTTCAATGGTCGTTCGGATTATCGCCTCAGGACGATCGACTGTGTGTTATCATCCCGGACGGACGATCGGCCTGACCATCTTTTTGACCAATCAGCCAGCCTCAATTATTGCACTAGATCGTCCTGGACAATAATGCGATCATCCTAGATGATCCGATCGATTCTTTAAATACCGAGCCATTCTAGTAGTTTTTCTCACACCTTTTCTCTCCACTTGCATTCTACTCTCTCTTTTCTCCATATTTTATGCTATTGGATGGTGGCAAATGCTCTCGTTAAGTTTCAGGAAGTTCCTCGAGGGCCACCTTGGACCCTCGCTTCATGGATGCGAAAGATCAAGCCACCTATCATCACTATAAATCAGCCAGCATCACTATGTCTCGCTCAATCAATCCCAACCAGCTCTCTTATTCGATACTCATTTTTTTTCTCACACCTCTCTTTGTTTCATTCTAACACTCACAGTCCCCTTCAATTATGAACTTTTTTTTGATTTTTTTGTGAGCCTTAGAATTAATTCTGCTTTCACCTCTCTTGGTTCTTATGTGAATCGACGCCCTGTCGGGATCACATACCAAGATTGTGCAGAATTTTTACTGCTCTCCACAACAGGAGACAAACTTCACACTCTTTGCTCCGATCTTGATTATGACTAGGCTCTGGCCAATCACTTCCTTCAGAACACCACAACCCACTTTCAAGTTGGAGAGACTAGCTCTTTACTCAAAGATGCTAGGATTGTTCAAACTGTCCTTCGCACCTCTATAATCCCAAAGGTTGGTGATAGTGTTCACATTACTCCACTTCTTTTAATCACCACTTTTTACATTCTAGCCCATCGCAAATTTAATGCAACTGATATGATTTTTTGCTACATCGAACACTTGACCATAATTCATGATCTAGGTCATAATAGAAAGCCCAATCTTGCCCTAGGACATCTCATTGCTTATGTCCTAGAATCCAAACACAATCTCCAATACCCTGCTCCTCCAAATTTCCAGCCTGCCTTCTACACCAACAACTTATTCAATATCCTTCATAGTACTCGCCTCCATCCAGGGGACGTGGAACCTCAGGGGGCCGAAGAGGAGGAGGCTCCCACACCTGTTCCTACACCTGTTCTACTCCACCAGTACTTTCAGTTGGACCAGTTGGTGGAGCACTTTGACCAGTGGGAAGCTCGTTTTGACACGTTCGTTACTGCTCAGCAGTAGCAGCATGTTGAGGACTTGGCACATTTTGACACGTATGTTACTGCTCAGTAGCTGCAGCATGTTGAGGACTTAGCTCATTTTGATGCCTACGTCACTCAACAGTAGCAGCAGCACGACCAGGATATGGCCTAGTTTGGAGCTCGGTTCACCACTATGGCTAGTTACATTCAACAGCTGTACTACTAGTTGCTTTGTAATTGGATTTTGCTACTTCTTTTTACTTTGATTTTGATAGTTGACTTGTGTTATTTTCCTTCACACTGTCTTCATTAAACTTATTGAACTCCTTATATTTTTTTCTTGTGTGTTTGTCATAATAAAAAAGGGGGAGATTATTGCGTATCTATTTTTCAGAAATAGAATTTTGATGATTGAAAACACTTCTGTTTTACTTCGACTACCTTACCTACTAATATTTTAGGACCACATGATCGAGACTTCAAGATGAACCAGATCAAGATTGGGTAGAATAGGTCTGAGTCAGTCTTTAATGTACTTTTTCCCTTTCTTGAGTCAAATGTAATCCTTATGGTGCCTGATACTAAGTAACCTTTCACAAACATACACTTGAGTAAATTTTTTCTGTTTAAACTTAGAGTTATCTGTTTTGAGTACATCGTCCAAGACAATCCAAAAAACATCTTGGACGATCCATCAAAAATAGAAAACCTAATTAGGGCATCCTGGTTAAGGCAGCCATCCTTAAGCATATTATCCTGGATGATATTTGTATCATACAGGACGATAGGCTCAAATCAGAAAGAATCAACTGCCAGATCAACTTAGGAAGCTTTATTTTTTAATTATCGTCCAGGACATCGTCTTGGATGATGTAGAGTAATTATGCCTAAATTGATATGGAGATTAAGGAAAGTAGTCAAGGTTGATTGATACGAACATATCATCCTGGATGATCACAAGATCGGCTAGAATGACCAGTTCAAAAACCATGATTTCTTCTGGATGACCAGAGCGATGTGCTGGATGATTTGAGCGGATTTTGAACTAATCGGCTAGAACAATCGCGAGATTGTCCTAGACAATCAAGGCATTTTACTTTCGTCAAGACTCCCATTCAGAGCGATGGTCTGGATGATACTCTTCAATTTTAACTAATTGTATAGAATGATGTTATATCATCTTGAACAATATGAACTAAATTCTTCTTATCATCCTGAATCATCCAGGCTGATTGGGCTTAATTTATACTGATCGTACAATATGATAGGAATATTGTCATGGATGAAAATGTCGGTTCTTGAAAATTTATATAAAGGACCCATGCCTTTTCTTGCTCAAGACCTTGAATGCTGTTGTCTTGACCTGAGAGAGCCTATGGAGAGAAAGAGATGGAGCGAGAGAGGAACTTGTGAGGGGGAGTTTGTGAGAGGGTTCACAAAGGTTTCTTAAAGCAAGGTTCCAAGTTTTCTTCTCCGTTCTTCATCCTTCATCTTTGGGAGGTTCTTGGGAGGTATACTTTAGTAATCAGTCTGGGTTCTCTGCCCGCTTTCAGGAAGAAGCAAAAGGAGTCGATTCTCTGCCACACTGGGGTTGGTGAAAAGGAGCCTGTTGTAAAGGATTATCTGCCTAACTGTGGGAGATAAAGGAGAGACACTTAGTTAGTGCAATACTCAGAGGATTCCTCCAAGGAGTGGACGTAGGTCAAGGTTTGACTGAACCACTATAAATCTGATTTGTTCTTTCTTTGTTTTTACTTACGCATTTAATTTCCGCACCCATTATCTTTATTGTGGATTGTGTTTTGTATTTTAAGGTTTTGATTTTATTGCAAACTTTTTTAAAATACCAATTCACGGGGCTCTTGGTTAGCCTTGGGACTAGTTCATAAAGGCTTAACATCCATAACGAACTCTCAAATGGTATCATAGTGGGATTCATAAACAAGTTTTTAAAAGGTTTCTATTTTCGATCCATGGCTAATTTTGGTAATCGTAATACTGCATAAGGGTATTCTATTACCCGACCTCCTTTGTTTGATAATATTTTGTTTGATTTTTAGAAAACTCGTATGTCTACATTTTTACAATCTATTGACTATCGTATGTGGATGCTAGTTAAGGATGGTTATACACCTCCGACTAACAAATTTAATGGTGTTAATATTCCTCTTCCTTTTTCTTAATGGATTCTTGATGATAGGGATTTAGCACAAGTTAATGCAAAATATTTAAAATATTTTTTCTGTGCTTTAAAATCCAAAGATTACATGCATGTCTTAACTTGCACAACTGGTAAAGAGATTTGGGATAAATTGTGTATCACTTATGAAGGAACCAAAGAAGTTAAGCAACCTCATTTGAATATTTTATTGTATGATTACGATTTTTTTTATATGAAAACTAATGAAAGGATTTTTGAAACGTATACAAGGTTTACTCAGATTGTTACTTCATTGCATGCATTAGGAAGAAAACTTACAAACTATAAAAAAGTCAATAAAATTTTAAGATGCTTGCCTTCCTCTTTTGATGCTAAAATTACTGCAATTTCAGAATCTAAAGATTTAAATACCTATTCAATAGATAACTTACTTGGTTAACTAATTTCTTACAAGCAAGGGGTGAACCAAAGAAATCTTGATGCAGGTGAAAGGAAGAAGGAGAAAACGGTGGCGCTTAAGGAAAATGACTCGCACACTGACTCTTCCAAGACTGAAAGCGATGATGTTTCCTTAATCATGAGGGAATTTAAGAATTTTCTAAGGAAGAAGCACAAGCTTCATCAAAAGTTGAATAAAGGTAAGGGCAACAAAAATTTTAAGAATTCTAATGATACAATTTATTTTAAATGCATGAAGCCTGGACATGTTAAAGCTGATTGTCCTATGCTTAAGGATCGCCCAAGCAAGGAGAAGGGTAAGGAAAAACTAAGCTTCAAAATGGACAAGAGCAAGAAGCAATTCCAAAAGGCTTTATGGGCGGACTCTGCATCGAACACCTCAGAAACTGAAGAAGAAGAGGAGACAACAAATCTGTGCTTAATGGCTGACAATCATCTTATTTAAAGTGAGCAAGAAAAGGTATGTGAACCAACTTATGATCAATTATTGATAATTTTTTAGCACATTCATGTATCATATAAGAAACTTAAAAAATCTCATGCTAGTCTGAAATTAGAATTTTTAGATTTGCAAAAAGAGCATGAAAATCTTTTAAAAGAAAATTCTCAAATTGATAGCAATCACATGACTTTACTTGATGAATCTGATGCATTAAACAAAAAGCACACTAAATTAATCATTGTACATGATTCTTTAAATTATCTCATGCTGAGTTAGAAAAAAAATTAACAAGTCTCAAAACTTTTGACAACAAACCATTTCATGCTTTTCAAAACTTAAAAAAAAGAAGCATCACCATAGGAGTAGATTAGTACATCCTTTTCCTGATGTTAGATGTTTTTCATGTGGCATGCTAGGACAAATCTCACACACTTGTACTGTTCAGCATAGTACATATTGGGTGTGGAGACCTAAACTGCATGATTCACAGCATAGCACATATGCATTGCATTCATCTTTTCCTAAGAAGGGACCCAAACTTGTTTGGGTTCCTAGATCTAACATTTGATGTTTTATAGGCTTGCTCTCACAAAAGTTCTCATTAGAGCATGTGGTACCTGGATAGTGGATGCTCACGACACATGACTGAGAGATGCTAATCAATTCGTTTCACTGGAGGACAGAGCTGGAGGCAAGGTGACTCTTGGAGACAACACCACCAAGAAAGTGGTGGGCACAGGCATAATTGGTAACTCCAAGAACCATTTGATTGAGAACGTTCTACTTGTAGATTGACTGAAACACAACCTACTCAGCATCAATCAGCTATATGATAAAGGCTTCATCATTAATTCATGGCTAACTCTTGCATCATTAGCTTAAATAATAACATGATTTTGTAAGGTAAACGCATTAATAATGTTTATATGCTTGATTTAAATAACATTGAATGCTCAGCTTTTTTTTGCTTAAAAACCTATGCAGATGACTCTTGGTTGTAGCACAGAGGTTATGTCATGCCAGTATGAAAGCCCTTAGAAAAGTGACCCATAAAGACCTAGTTAGAGGTGTCCCCAAACTTAATTTTTCGAAAGACCACCTTTGTGATGCCTCCCAATTAGGAAAGCAAGAACACTCCACTTTTCACCCCATTAAAGACATTAGCACCTCTAGAACTTTGAAGTCCTTCACATGGATTTGTTTGGACCCATTAGAACTGCCAGTTCAGGTATCCTCCATTAGCCAGGACGATCTACTTTTTCAACGGTCGTCCAGATTGTCGCCCCGGGACAATCGCCTGTGTGTTATCATCCCGGACGATACCTGATCGGCCAGAACGATATGACCATCTTTTTGACCAATCACACAACCTTAATTATTGCTCTAGATCATCCTGGACAATCCTACGAGCATCCTGGATGATCTGATCGATTCTTTAAAAACCGAGCCATTCCAGCAGTTTTTCTCACACCTTTTCTCTCCACTTGCATTCTACTCTCTCTTTTCTCCATATTTTATGCTAATGGATGGTGGAAAATGCTCTCGTTAAGTTTCAGGAAGTTCCTCGAGGGCCACCTTGGACCCTCGCTTCATGGATGCGGAAGATCAAGCCACCTATCATCGCTATAAATCAGCCAGCATCACTATGTCTAGCTCAATCAATCCCAACCAGCTCTCTTATTCGGTACTCAATTTTTTTTCTCACACATCTCTCTGTTTCATTCTAACGCTCACAGTCCCCTTCAATTATGAACTTTTGTTTGAATTTTTTGTGAGCCTTAGAATTAATTTTGCTTTCATCTCTCTTGATTCTTATGTGAATTGACGCCCTGTTGGGATACATACCAAGATTGTGCAGAATTTTTACAGCTCTCGACCACAGGAGACAAACTTCACACTCTTTGCTCTGATCCTGATTATGACTAGGCTCCGTCCAATCACTTTATTCGGAACACCACAGCCCACTTTCATGTTGGAGAGACTAGCTCTTTACTCAAAGATGTTAGGATTGTTCAACCTGTCCTTCGCACCTCTATAATCCCAAAGGTTGGTGATCGTGTCCACATTACTCCACTTCTTTTGATCACCACTTTTTACATTCTAGCCCATCACAAATTTAATGCAACTGATATGATTTTTTGCTACATAAAACACTTGACCACAATTCGTGATCCAGGTCATAATAGAAAGCCCAATCTTGCCCTAGGACATCTCATTGCTTATGTCCTAGAATCCAAATACAATCTCCAATACACTGCTCCTCCAAATTTCGAGCATGCCTTCGACACAAACAACTTATTCAATATCCCTCATAATACTCGTCTCCATCCAGGGGACGAGGAACCTCAGGGGGCCGAAGAGGAGGAGGCTCCCACACCTGTTCCTACACATGTTCTGCTCCACCAGCACTTTTAGTTGGACCAGTTGGTGGAGCACTTTGACCAGTGGGAAGTTCATTTTGACACGTTCGTTACTGCTCAGTAGTAGCAGCATGTTGAGGACTTGGCCCATTTTGACACATATGTTACTGCTCAGTAGCAGCAACATGCTGAGGACTTAGCTCATTTTTACGCCTACGTCACTCACCAGTAGCAGCAGCACGGCCAGGATATGGCCTAGTATGGAGCTCAGTTCACCACTATGGCTAGTTACTTTCAACAGCTGTACTACTAGTTGCTTTGTACTTGGATTTTGCTAGTTCTTTGTACTTTGATTTTGATAGTTGACTTGTGTTCTTTTCCTTCACACTGTCTTCATTAAACTGACTGAACTCCTTATACTTTTTTCTTGTGTGTTTGTCATCATCAGAAAGGGGGAGATTATTACGTATCTATTTTTCAGAAATAGAATTTTGATGATTGAAAACACTTATGTTTTACTTCGACTACCTTACCTACTAACATTTTAGGACTACATGATCGGGACTTCAAGATGAACCAGATCAAGATTGGGTAGAATAGGTCTGAGTCAGTCTGTAATGTACTTTTTCCCTTTCTTGAGTTAAATGTAATCCTTATGGTGCCTGATACTAAGTAAACTTTCACACAGATACACTTGAGTGAATTTTTTCTGTTTAAACTTAGAGTTATCTGTTTTGAGTACATCATCCAAGATGATCCAAAAAACATCTTGGACGATCCGTCAAAAATAGAAAACCTAATTAGGGCATCCTGGTTAAGGCAGCCATTATTAAGCATATTAACCTGGATGATATTTGTATCATACAGGACGATAGGCTCAAATCAGAAAGAATCCACTGCTAGATCAACTTAGGAAGCTTTATTTTTTAATTATCATCCAGGACATCGTCGTGGATGATGTAGAGTAATTATGGATAAATTGATATGGAGATTAAGGAAAGTAGTCAAGGTTGACTGATACGAACATATCATCCTGGATGATCACAGGATCGGCTAGGATGACCAGTTCAAAAACCATGATTTCTTCTAGATGATCAGAGCGATGTGCTGGATGATTTGGATGGATTTTGAACTAATCGGCCAGAACGATCGTGAGGTTGTCCTAGACAATCAAGGCATTTTACTTTCGTCCAGACTCCCATTCAGAGCGATGGTTTGGATGATACTCTTCAATTTGAACTTATTGTATAGAATGATGTTATATCATCTTGGATGATGTGAAAAAAATTCTTCTAATCGTCTTGAATCGTCCAGGCTGATCATGCTTAATTTGTACTGATCATATAGGATGATAGGAATATTATCCTGGACAATTATGTCGGTTCTTTAAAATCTATATAAAGGACCCGTGCCCTTTTATGCTCAAGACCTTGAGTGCTTCTGTCTTGACCTG